>JANHFL010003017.1:113453-125702 GCA_032468155.1 Oxyrhabdium leporinum
CATTTTACCTACCTTGGAAGGATGGAAGGCTGAGTCAACCTTGAGCCTAGTGGGATTTGAACCGCTAGATTGAATCATGCACAGGCCATGCCCACCCCAGCTCTGCAAATGGGGAAAACATCAGGAAAAGTCACATGATGGCAATGTGGCATGGTGAGTTTGACACCCGTGTTTTAGTGGCTTGCCCTGTCAGTGGGGTGGGTTGTTTACTTGATTGTTGGTCTGATGTTAACCTTGGAATTAATCGATCCTCATCTGGGTGCTGATTGCGCATCTGGGTGCTGATTGCTGATGGAGAGCAGTCAGCCCTAATAGCCCAAACAAGGAACTGCCAAACAAGCCAATAGTAAATAGTTCAACCAAAGAACCTCTAAGACCACACCAACACTGACAGGGCATGTCAGCGAAAATAAGGAAGCAACCAAGCTCAGCAAGCACCAAGGACTCCTGAAATCAGAACTGTAGTCCTTGGTCAAAATTATATCTTAGGTATGAATAGTCTTGAATTTGTTTTCAGGTAAATGAAGGAGGCAGGGTTTTGACTTGATAGTATGCTTTACACAATTTAGGTGAATACTGTTTTCACTGGAAAGTTAGTATCTAAGCAAACTTTACTTTATGGAAGGATATATCTAATCATAAGAGCAAGTCCAGTGCTACCTATACAATTTTTGATCAAGCATACAGTATCTGAATAGATGGAATATTAACAACTGCATTCACTGGTTCAGGAAATATTAGTATTTAAACCCAGCTAATATGCCTTAAGAACATTAAAAGATCTCTAATACATCAAGCTAAAAGCATTTGATTCCCAAAATGACCAACCACATGGCTGTGCAAAGCCAATAAGTAGAACAAGAGTGAAAACCCTAGATCTGCAACAATTTTTTCTGACCCTCTTATACTCGATAGACATCAGATCCTTTTGTAACAGAAAAGTACAACTCAGGGTATATATATATTCAGTGCTGAATATCAGTATAATTGATTGACCTAAATTACAATACCACCATGAGTAATGTACAGTTTTATCCTGCCTTATTTGCCTTCTTTTCTAATTAAAAAGTCCCCCAAAACTGAATTCTTATCTTATAAGGAGATGTGACTTTGAATATTGCAGCAGGTAAGAAACCTTATCTTCTTTCAACACTATGGAAAGAACAAAAAACATAGAGTTAGGGTAGAAATTTAAATTCAGAATGATCATAGGAAAATGTAATAGAGAGGTTTGGGCAAATAACTCCTTGTTCTCAGTACCTGCGGGATGCAGGTACATCTTTGGAGATCTACTTTGAGAAAACCTCCTTATTACATAGGAATGAGAACATTTTTCATTAGCAGCACCAGATGCTGTGATTTCCCTAGTGGTCCTTTCTTTAGGCTACAGTATTATCTACATCCACCTGTCAAAAGGATTCAGCTCAGTAGACAAAATGAAATAAAAATAGCCTGAATCTGCTCTGGGGAAAAAAGAAAAGACTGAGCAAGGACCAAGCCCTAGAGGAAAAGGTGGTGACAGCAGCAGCAGCAGCAGTAGCAGTTGGGAAAGAATAAATAACCAACATGAAAGACCATTTGAACTCCATAATAGCTAGAGTCTATCACATTTCATTATCCCATTTGTATTAGAAACCATAGGCTGGTAAGAATAAGAAGAGATGTTGTATATTTACTTTCTAGTTAAAAGGGAAGAAACAGACTGGTTTTCTAAATAGTGACTGCGTCTTCACAGATAAGTTTGCATTAGTTTTATCCACATAAGTGAATACAACAGTGGGAACTGAACGATAAATTAAAAGAGATATTTCAACAAAACTAGCTAATTATCTCCAAATATCTTAACACCACAAATTTCCTCCCTCTCACCTTTTCTCTGTGTGAGATAATTACCTGTTCCATGCCAGTGTAATACAGATAAGACCTGCCATTGTAGATAGTGTGTATAAAAGAATTTTAAGCTATTAAAGATGTTTCTGAAAGAGAAAGAGAAAGAGAAAAGGCTCTGTTAAACATAGGTCAATTCAGTTGTGGTAGGATAATCAGATTTACAAAACAATGTTAGAGTATATTTTCTTTTAGGAGAGAAAATGTTTAATTTCCAGGAAAGGTATCTGTGAAGATTTGGCACCATTGGAAATGTGGTACTCTGTAAGCTTCCTGTAGGTTTCATCCTTGCCTAAATGCCACTTTTATTAGCAGTATTACATGGACAAAAAGCCGAGGAAAAGCATGAGGGATTCCACCTTTCTCACTGTCCATTTCCCATATAATGTGGCATTACAACTTACCTGCAGGGAAAAAAAGCTTGTTCTATTTCTGCACCTGAGGTTTCAATACTTCACTGAAAGAAAATAGTGCAAGCTCCCAAATTTATCATTCCAAGCCTTCTTTCTAGTGTGTCATGCCACTGATTGAGCATTATTTCCAAATAAATTGTTGGTCCAAATGTATCTCAAAAATCATTTCTGTTTTTTTAATCTGCTATTTGAATCTACTGGACATATGAAAGACCCATTCTACATAAAACCAATCAGATGCTGCTTCTGCCTAAGGGATAACTCAGGAGCAACCAGGCCTGGGTATGTTATTCGGTCCTCGATAGCAAGAAGGTCAGTATCTGGAAAATGCTGATGAACAAAACAGACCAAATCTCCTTCAGGCTGCACATGGATTAAAAAGTGATGTATAATAACATCATTCCCTCAATCTTCACCTAGCAAAGTGCTTTTACTTGAATGGAGTCCCAAAGGGAGTAGAAACATTATTTCTACTCCAATTAAAACAACCTGGAGCAAAACTCCTGTTTAGAACAACTTACTGGGAATAATGGCAGCAAAATCAGTATTGATAGGAGGCAGGGCCATTGCAGGGAGTTCCAACCCTTGTCCAGACAATAAAATGCTCCAGGCAAACTGAATGTTAAATGCTGTTTTTGAGCATATTATACAGTATCAATCAGCTTACGTAACTGAAAAGAGACACAGTTATTTTGGATGTTGTTAGTGCTTAGTATTTGTATTTGTCTGCTGTTGTTGATTTGGGGATTTTTTTAACCAAATTTTCCTTTATGTTGTCTGTATTTTGCCTTTTTCTATGTATTTTCTCCCCCTCACCAATGAAGTCCAATGATAGGCAAACACTAAAAATTCTTCCAACAGACTACCAGAATTGTGGATACTTAAAACTTTTATTTTGTCTTGTTACAAGATAATTGTGCTCTAGAGAGGTTAGCAGCATTTCTAAAACCAGCTATTTAAACAACATCTAGTTGTTTGCTAAAATTGTGTATTTTTGTGGGAGAGAGAAAGGAATGCCAAACATTTATTCATTAGTAATATAACATTAGGGGATCCCTGTAAATTTTTATTCCCAAACTTGATTTAATTTGCCCTTTCTGAAAAATGGAGCAAGCTGACATCTCAATACTTGCTGTTAAGATTTGTTTAGATAATGACCACATATATTAACATTTTGATACAGTGTCCAAAATAATGTTTTGAACGTTTTCAAAATGATTGCTAGACTTACTTTGCCCATGATGTAGGATCTACCCATAATGAGACTGCAATAATCCACTGGGCCATTCCCACCAAGCATTTTTAGAATAAACAGAGGCCTCAAGAATACATGCTTAGTGGATTTCACCTTGAAATAAGCATAAGCAATTTTATTCTTTTTTAAAAACATAAATAAATACACTAAAAAATAGCAACACACAGGACCCCAATCTTGTGGATTTTCTAATAAGGAGCTAGATTAAGAACTATGAGGAAGATTAAAAGAAACATGAAAAAAGTTTCTTATCAATTTCTCCAATTCTAGAAGTGAATTGCCTAGTATTCTTGATTCTCTACTTCCAAAAACCCTACATATCTTCTCATTTCCTTTCTCCTTCTTTATACTTGACACACTGGAGTTCTGTATTATAATTTAAAAAAATGTTGTCTGTTTTTTGTTGTTTTTACAAGTGTTGTAGGGGAAGGGGAATGTAAGAAAGCTGAAGTATTTAAAATGTTCCAAGGGGGGGAAAGGTTTTTTTGTTATTATTCTAATATATTATTGTGTACCTATTGTAAATATGAAACACTCCTATTTTGCAATCCAAGGACTCACTTTGTACTGTTCTTATATATAAATAAAGTTTACTGGATAAAACTGGCTACATTCAATTTTTGAGCAGGCTTGACTCAGGCTAGAAGAGGTTTACTACTCCACATATATGCAAAACTAGTAAGAAATTTAACCATTTTGTAGCAAGTCAAGCACATAACAACTCAAAAGGCTCAAAAGGCTAAAGGAAGTTAGACACTGCCATCTAGCTTCAAGTACTGAAAAACAAAGTGGGGGAGGGCTATTTGTTTTGCTTCTAATAATACAAAAAGATACACTGGCTATAAAATGTGCAAGTTTTTGAAGTCTCCAAATCTCTTTATCAGATAAGATGGTGTGATTTGTTTTAAATATATATATTCTTCAACTATAACTACAGTTGTTCCTTGCCAGAGAGAAAAGAAAAAAGATAATTTTCAGGATGTTCAATTGTGTTACATCCCATTGACATTTTTAATCAATGTAATAAGCAAGAAGTTTTTTATTTATCTTTAAATGTTAACTTTTTAAATAGGAAAAAGGAGGATCTGAGACCAAAAAATATGTGTATCTGATTTTGGTTTTGGTTATAGGAACAAAGTTTCACATTGCTTATTATCTGCTTATTTTTTCTTTAAAAGGGTATCTTCAAATGCAATCTTTACATCTACATATTCTTTTATATTACTCTTGAGTCATTTTTTTTAATCCAGCCAAAGAGTTTATGTGCAAAATTTCTAGAATTTCAAAAAATCAAGTTCCAAGGCTACTTGATAGGATCTCTGATCTCAAATCTTGTCAGTTTACTTTTAAAAGTCAAATTTTGGTGCAGAAGAAGCTGCAGAAATTAAAACAACAACAGCACTGAATTCTCTTGGGGAAAAAATGCTCACAATACTTGAGTATTCTCTTCGTTCTTCTATCCTTCATGATTATTGATGATACTGAGGAATAAAGTCAATCAGATCTCTGGAAATTTTTAGTAGGGGATGTGCAAATTAGGCAAGATCTTTTTAGAATTATTGCTTTTATTGGACTCAGTATTTGATTCCAAGTTGCAATTTAATTCAAAGTTCATTCTGTGCAAAAGTACACCGAGGCTTTTTCCTCCATGAAATTGTTCAACCTAACTTTAAAAATAAATTGTTGGATCTCTACTAAAATATGTAGTAGACATTTGGATGTAGTAGATTTGGCTTTTAAAAAAATAACATCAAAATATCTTGATCCTGTTAGTAAAAATAAATGCTTTGCTGCCTGCTCTTAATTCAAAATGATTATAAATGATCTATAAAGTTGTGCACATCCTATTTTCTTATATGAAAAACTGGGTTCATTCTTGATCATCACATTACAAATCTATCCATAACTGCAGAAGGAAAAGTTCATATTTTTAGGTTAGGGAAATCATAGGTAGTAGTGCAGGGGAAAAAAAAGATTCCAACCATAATTCTAAGAACATGTAAATAGCTACAGTAGGTTCACTTGTCAAACTTAAAACAATTGGCCAAAATTTATTGACCACATTAACTTCAAAATATGGTAATCACAAACAAGCCATGAAGTGATTTACTATAGTATGTTAAATACACAAATCCATAGAAAGGATGGAAGGCAGAGGACTTTTTTTCTTCTTCTTAAAAATCCATTTAAATCCATTTAGAAAAATCCTGCAAGTAAAACATTTATCTAACAGTACAGAGAAGAGAAAAGAGGCTGCACTTGTTCAAAATATTGACTACTTAAGGATATATCTATTTTCCTCCACAAATGAGAATAGATACAGTCCATCAGAGATTGATAACCTAATCCAAGTTAAAACTAAAATAATTGTGATGATTTTTCCCCCTGCAAGACTGACATTGATTAGTAGTTGCTAACTTTTACTTGTAAAAATTTCAACTAGTTCCCATATTAGTTGCTGTAACCAATAGTCCTTTCTCTTCTATAGTAATTACTCTGGCAATTCTGGGGGAAAGAGAAGATTGGGAGGTGTTAATTCTTTCATTCCTGTATCTACCTTCCTGGTTCCTATAAAGGACGAACTGCATAATTTAGCATTTAGAGGATAGAGTAAGTATTGCCTTAGCAGAAATGGACCAATTATTAATTTCCAGAAGTATACAGAGTGACTTTCCAGATGTGAACAAGTATCGCAGTATTCCAGCATTTAAGGGGCTTCCACAAAGAACAGGGGGTCGACTTACTTTCCAAAGCACCAGAAGGCAAGGCAAGAAACAATGGATGGAAATAATCAAGGACAGAAGCAACCTGAAATTAAGGAGAAACGTCCTAACAGCGAGGACAATTAACCAGTGGAACAGTTTGCCTTCAGAAGTTGTAGGGGCTTCATCACATTGTAGGGGTTTTTAAGAAAAGACTGGGTGGTCACTTGTCTGAAATGGTATAGGATCTCCTGATTGAGCAGGGAGTTGGACTAGAAGAACTCTAGTCCATTCCAGCTCTATTCTAATTGATTTATACCCATGATAAAGATGTATTGATCAATAATAATGTTTCCACCTACATCTGGAAACTAATGCTAGAAAAGCCTTCTTCAAGTATGACCCTTCCAAAAAGAGGGATCTCTAACACCATGCTGGACTACAAATTTCTAGCTCTAATGATGTTGAAAATTTCATGTACTATTATGGTTAAAGTGTTGATCTAGGATTGAAAATATCTAAAAGGAGCCAGTCCCTCTCTCTATCAGTCCATATTACCTCATAAGTTTGCTCTTTGGCACCAAAATAAAGGTAGATTCACCTATTAATTGCCTTAATTCCTGGAGGGAAGATAGAATATAAATTTAACTAAATACTACTAAGTAAATGAATTCAGGAAAAAATAAACTAGAGTGACATTTGGTTAACAAAAACTGTGAGTTGCCAGGGATATTGGGCCTTTCATTATTGTTTAAATTTCTATGCCAATTCTATGCTAAACTTGATTCACAGCTAAAAAAACAATAAAGCATCCATGGAAAAATAACAAAGTTCAAGACAGTTCATAAAACTGAAGAAAAATAATATACAATTATCCAGGCAAATTGAAACAATTCAGATAGTTCATTCATCCAAAAAAATCGACATTCTGTTTCAGAAGCATCAACCTTGAATCAATTCAACAATGTTATTTACCATCTGTATTTAATTTCACTACTAAATCTCTCAAATGAACATTTGTACATCCCTAAAAAGTAGAAAAGGATTTGTATTTTGTCTTCAGTTCTCTATTAATTCCCAGGCACTACTGTTATCTGGATAATCAAAGAGTTTTAGTATTTCCCTGTGATAATATATGTATCTTTATTCTTTAAGGTTACAGATCCTTGCTTCTAAATGCTACTTGTGATACATTGTAATGAGCTGAACAGAGCCAGTTTTAAATTAATATACATTATGATTCATATGCCCTCTTCTTTATTTTAACAGACACAGTAGATTCATCTAATTGTTTACCCTTTCCTTGTACTCCAGTTTCAGCAAACTTTCCAATACAATTTGTACATCTGCTTATGATAAATTTTCTAAGAGCAAACATGTTCTAAAGAGCAAGCATGTGGCGCATCCACATCTCCATAAATTTCACAATGTGAACATTCAATTGGACATCATTCAAGTAAGACTATAGTTCAGTGTTGGGAAGCAACTAAACAGCTGCAGTTCAGTACCAGGAAACATATGAGAAATAGCTGGGCAGCATACACATAAGATATCACCCAGATCTAAGATTTTTCTTCAAATGCTTTCTCAGGAAGGTTGCTTTTCTACTTTGGCTGTTGGGTTATAAAAAAAAATCAAGAAGCATTTAGGGATGATGTGATCATTTATACTACCTGCCATCTTGACCAGATATATCTATAGTTAATTAAAATTATGCTTTGTCTTGTGCACTTAACAGAGCTTTATCAGCACTGACCAGGTCAAATAATGCTTAGGAAAGTTAAATGCAAAGAGTGCACTTTGTTCAAACCTATCAACTTCCTAGCAACCTTCAACCTATCAACTTCCATCTAGCTTGGAACAGCATCCCAAAGTTCTCTGATGAAAGTTCAAAACGTCATCTGCAAAAACAATCTCTATTTTTTCTATCTGACCTAAATTATGGAATATATTTTAATATTTATACTACAGAAATGGTGGCAAAACAGGACAAATTTGTTTATCCATTCTGACATGGCAGCTGATCTTTCTGAATAGAAAGATATCTGGAAATGTCGCTGATAGATGCTGAAGTCAACTTCTTGTGATCCCTCTTCCTGGTAGCTTTAGACATTAACATCAAATCGGGTTAGAGGCACAAACCAATCTCTCTTTTGCAGCAACTCATTTTCTATGAAAAGAATTATTGAGACACAGTTGCTTACAACTCAAAGTTTTTTTAAATGATACAGAAGACTTGCAAAAAAGGTATGTGATGGAGGATTGTTTTGGAAGAAAGGGATTTCCCCAGGATTTCCCCATACTTTTGTTCCAAGAACATAGCTGAAAAATCAGTGGCCTGGATTCTCTGTTCATCTCTTGGTGCCTGGATATCTAGATGTAACTGGCAATTGCCCTCTTTCACATAGCTTAATAGTGCTGGGACCTCAGAAGCTAGTGGAGGAGTTGACATTGGGCTGCTGCAGTCATTGAGCGAGTCAGCTGTTTGGCAACTGGCTGTATGGCACAGTGACAGAATTGCAACTACATTTTCTGGAGGGAGCAAGCAGCTTAACTTGACCAGTTGACAGTGACTGTGAAATAATGGGTGCTTCAGTATATCGGCAGAACACAGAAGAAGAAAATATGAAAAATGAAAGCCAGTGATAGCAGCATGGGATGATTTGCACCCTGGGGCTGCTGTAAAACCCTTTGCTTGAAAACCATTGTGTTCTGCCACAACGGCAATCAGTTCTAGGAGAAAACTACAGCCTTTGGTATCTTGAGCAGTATGTGTAGCTTTGGGTGATTTCTATTTTCCTTCCTGGAAACAGTGATTTGGGAGTTGAGGGACTGTATGTATTTGCACAGAGAGAAGTGGATTTAGGAAGGGAGGGGGGATCATCTATGGAGCTGCATCAAACTCCTCTGAAAGACCAGGAGCCCTATCCTCTTCTCTGATAACTGGAAATAGGCATCCCATGGCAGCTGGGTGAGCTGAAGTCACCAGAGTGGATGTGGTTGGAGTGATCTATATTTATGTACAGGGGATGGGGGAAATGTGATAGCTGTTAAACTGCTAGGTGCTCTTGTAACACATTTATTGGTGTAGAAGCATTTGTACATTAAGGAAGGTATTCTTAGCCAGGAGGGTGGTCAGCAGATAACTTGTGAGGTAGGCAATTCCAATTATTGAATCTTCAGAGAACATCAAGTTTAGTAGCACAAGCAGGCCTCTCATGTATACAGTGTGATTATAGATGAGATCTAGCATGGATTATTAAGATTTAAATGGGTACAGTGTGGGAGGAAATAGCTGTGATCATCTTTGACACCATAAGTAACTGGATGTGAGATCCTATCTCATAAATTGGGATCAGTGGGAATTGTTGCTGATGTACAAACCTCCCTTGATATACATTTCATAGAATTTACTGGTCTAGTACTGCTATCTGGGCTGAGTTTGATCCTATTACTCATCCTGGCTCTCCTTTCTCAACTTTTGATACTATCAACACAGATGTCCCAGTCTTGTATAGGCTCTCTTTCTTCCTCTGAAATCAGTTCCAGTCAATGCTAATGTGGGGAAGAGGTCAAGCCCATGTTCCCTGTTTTGTATAGATCCTCAGGACTCAATACTCTTCCCAATTCCTCTTTAACATATACAGTACATGAAGCCTTTAGGCATGGCTAATTGGTGATACAGGATGCAGACTGGGAGGGAAGTATCATCAACATGCTGATGAACCAGTCTACCCTAGGCTGGACAAGTCATGCTTTGGAGGTTTAGTCTTGGTGTCTGGATACTGAATGCAGTGACTTCTCTCTTTAATTCCAGATGAAGTTGCACAGTTTGGGAATCCTTTGTGTGACTCTGAGTTGTATATCAATGGTGCCATTTCGGGGATGGTGCCATTTCGGGGATCATGCAGCAATACACATGCTTTGGTGATCCCAATGGACTACTGCAATGTATTCTACATGGGACTGCTCTTGAATATCTGGAAGCTGCAACTGACCCAGAATGTATTGACACAAGCAATTTGTGATCTGTACTGGCTCCCCATGGGCTTTCAGATAGAATTCAAGATGGTGGCTATTATCTATGAAGCTCTTTCAGGACTGGGTTATATGAATGACTACCTCACTTCAATTGTCTCCGCCTGGAAGATCCGGCTGTAGAGTAATGGTCTATGTCTCATCGGTTGTCATCTGGCAGGACCTAATAAGCATGCCATATCTATAGCAATGCCTGTTCTCGGGAATACCATTTGTCCCAAAATTAGCTTAGCCCCTACCCAGCTGGCCTTTTGCAAAGCCCTTAAGCCCTGGCTTTTCAGCCAGACATGAGATCAGGAGGATCCTGTGAATCAATATATTTATTCTTGATTTGTTATCCTTGGTGACCATTTTTCTTTTGTGATATATTTACTGTAGTGTACTATTGTATTAATGTTTTTATTGGATCACTTGTGTGAGATGGGCAGCCATATAAAACAAGTAAATAAACAAATTTGAAATTCCTTGCAGGAATTTACCATCAGGACAGTAACTGTTTTGGGTCATCAAATAGCATTCATTGCTTTCCAATCTTGTTATCTTCAAAGAGACAAAAACTTGGCAGTATTTTGATGGGTTTGTATAATTAGATTCACCCATCATCATGGTACTTGTATCACTACACATTTTCTTAATATTTGGCAGAACAATCATAATATGCCATATTCAGCACATTCAAATGTACTCATTTTATGATATGAGCTATTGTAATTTAAAAATGTAGGAGCTAATCTGTGAAAGCTTATGCCACAAAAATCTCATTACTTTTTAAGTTGCCATAAGACTCTTGTTATTCTTGCTACATCTGATTCTACACAGCTGCTCTTCAAGAATTTGTCCCTTGGGTATCTCAGCTCATCAACACGAGACTCAGCTTTTATTTAGCCTTTTCTTAATCTTTCTAAGCTGTATCATATTAGAAAAAAAATCTTAATTTCTTCCTGTTTTCCTTTCCTGATAAGCTAATGATTGAGTCATTTTTAATTATCAAACTTACAACCACTACATTAATTTTGGCCTCCAATCATTGACATTTCTACTAATGCAGTGCTGGAGGATATGCTATAACTGGATTTAATCACAGACAATTATTTTAAATTGATAATAAATACAGAAAGCCAATGTATTTTATTCTCATAAATATCCCTTTGAATTAACATGTATAGATGGCTCATGAGTTCAACATTTAAATTTACCAAAACTAATGACAGCAGCTGAATGTGTTCTAAAATATTCTTCATTGAACAGATCTCCAGAGCTTGTTTTCTTCTTTGGGAAGAAAGGTTCACAGGAGAAATACAGTATTTCATTCTCCTAATCATAAGGTTAGCTTTTGGTTCAACATGTAGGAGACTCCTGAGGTTTAATGGATGTATTCTCCAGCTCAAATTAAAATGGCTTATTTATAGAATCTGATTACTTGTATACCTACATGGGAAACCTGGACTGATTCAGCACCTGGGATACACCAAGGACATCATTAGCAAGAGAGTTGTGCGAAGGAAATGTGCTTTTCATCCCTCAGAGAATCTCTATTTGCAGCATTTAGTTAATTATGTGCTGTACTTTACGCAAATGATCCATGGTAGAACTTAATCATGATGAAGTTAACAAAAAAAACTTGATTCCTGATCCCAAAATAGTCCTTACTGATTTTCCCACTATCCCATTGGATAGTGCTCTGTTTTGAATATTTAATACTGCTGGTGTGCTGACCTCCTTATTAACTTTTAACTTTGCTTGTACAGGACACTCCTAAAAATGAAGTTTCTACTTCTAATTACTTATTACATTTATTCTAGTAAAATTTTAATTCCCTGCGGTCATATAATGTATAAGGAAAATTTAAGATTACATACCAATGTTTGTCATGCCCCCATTATTGAGAGAGAGAGAGAGAGAGAGAGAGAGAGAGAGAGAGAGAGAGAGAGAGAGAGAGAGAGAGAGAGAGAGA
>JANHFL010003017.1:137791-151216 GCA_032468155.1 Oxyrhabdium leporinum
GGTCTCCGGTATAGCCCCTTTACCCACCGTCCCTCCGAGACGATATCGGTCGCTAGGACCCCCCTCCGCGCTCGATTTCGGGACCCCCATCGGAGAGCCGACGGAGATCCCGTGCCGCTGCTATGAAGCCCCGCCCATTCTCCACCTCGCCCAGCCTCTCGTGACCGTGCAACAGTCATGTGAAAAATGGTCATAAGTCACTTTTTTCAGTGCCATTGTAACTTTTTTTAAAAAGTCAAGTTTTTTTTATTTATATGTAAGTATTTTGAATACAGTGTTTTGTTTTGTTTTTGAGTACAGTATTGTTTTTGGAGTACAGTATTGTCCAGTCATACCATTTTACAAAGAGGAAAGAAAGAAAAAAGATAACACATATACTGATAGCAATGATAACAATATAACAAAATAATTCTAACCATATTTATAATTATATTTGCTTATTTATGTTCCTATTAAATATATTGGCATACATATAATTATAAACAACATTCATATTTTATTTAAATATAACAATACTCTTTCTTCATCTAATTTCTACCTCTTGTCTCTAACCATCGATAAAACCTATTCCACATTAAATAATATTCTGTGTCTCCTTTATCTTTTATTTTCAATGTCAATCTCTCCATCTCTTCACGGTCCAATATTTTCCGATTATATTTTCATCTGGTGGAATGTTCTCATTTTTCCAATATTGCTCAAATGCAATTCTTGCTGCTGTCAATACATGTAACATTAAATATATAGTCCCTTTGTCATAATTTTCTGGTATTATACCTAACAAAAATATTTCCGGTTTAAAATCTATGTGTTGCTTGATCATCTTCTTCAACCATGTATGTATTTTTGTCCAATATTTTCTTGCCTTCACACATATCCACCATATATGATAATAAGTACCTGGAGTCTGATTACATTTCCAACATTTGGTAGACATGTTGTTAAACATTTTTGCTAACCTAACCAGTGGCAGATGCCACGTATAAAATATTTTGTAAAGATTTTCTTTATATGCTGTAGCCATTGTCAGTTTAGTTTCTCTCCCAAAGTTTTTGCCATTTGTTTAATTCTATCGTATAGCCAATTAGTAAATAATTATATATTTTCCTTATCAATTTTTCATCTGTCCCTAATAACACCTTGTCAGGCACTGTTGGTTCTTTATAAAAACCCCATGTTTTTGCATCTTTCTCATATCTCAATTGTATTTGCAGGTGTGGCCACCAAGCTAAATCCACCCCTTGTTTTTGTAATTCCTGTCTAGTTTTAAGTTCCCCATTCTCATTTAAAATGTCTTTATAGGTTACATTTCAACCACATTTGGATGTATCAAAGCTTCCATTGTAGAGCCAGACTGGTATTTTCATATAATTTTGTGATTTGATTTTTTTCCCATACTAAAAATAACACATTCCTCACATAGTGTCTTTGAAAATATATTTGTGCCATGTTCCTTCCATACCATAAAAGGAATGTCATCCTAATTGGAGATCATGTCCCTCCAATAATAGTAATCTTCTATGCCTCAAATTTATCCATTCTTTTACCCATGTTAGTAAAGATGCCTGATAATAAAGCCCCCAATCTGGTAGCCCAGAGTCCCCATGTCCTTTAAATTCCTGTAACATTTTCAGTTTTATTCTTGCTTTTTTCCCTTGCCAAATATATTTAAAAGTCATTTTATTTAATTATTTTACTACATTTACATCAAGTTTAGTATCAACTATTGCATTAAAGTCTCCTAAGATACGGATATTTTTATACTCTGTTTCACGTATCTTCTTATGAAGTCTTTTATAAAATTCTTCTTGTCTGTTATCTGACGCATAAATAGCAACTATCTGTTTTTGGTTAAATGTCACTTCCACCATCAAGATTCTCCCTTCTTCATCTTTAAAGATTTGATTGACACTGATTGTTTCTTTAATATACAATGCCACCCCTATTCTCTTTTGTTGCGATAACGAGGAAAATAATTTCCCCACTTTACGATACTCCAATAATTTATTATGGTTTTTTGATATGTACTTCTTGCAATGAAATTATATTTAATCTTAATCATTATAATTTTGTAAATATTTTTTTTTCTTTTCATGGGGGAGTTTAGTCTATTTATGTTAACTGATAACATCTTTATTTCTTCTTGCATTGCTTCACTTGCTCCTGGTTTCTCTTATTTCTCTCTGTTCCTTTGTTCTTATTCCTTCTCGCTCTGTTCATTCTTTTTTCTCAGCTTCACTTTCATCTTATTGTATAGACTTTTCTTCTGTGATTGACACTTCCTGTGCTTTATATTCTATTTCTCTCCTCGTTTCCTGGTCCTCTTCTCTATTGAAGTGTCAGTCATAAAATTCCGTGACCTTATCCAATAAACCTGCCTTTCCTAAATTTCCTGGTAAAATACATGGGAAAATCCATTCGGGTAAAATCCACTTAGGGTTAGGGTTAGGTCTCCATAAATTCAGAGAGAACAATGGACATCACAAATGGATTTGGAGCCCATAGTTATAGTTAGGAGGGTGAATGCTTTTTCAACTTGCCTTTCCTATATTTCCTACTAAAACACATGAGAAAATCCCCTTTGCGTAAAATCCACCTGGGTTAAGGTTAGGTCTCCATGAATTCAGAGAGAAAAATGGATATTGCCAATGGATTCAGAGCCCATGGTTATGGTTAGGAGGATGAATACTTTTTCAACCTGCTTTAACTACATTTCCTGGTAAAATATGTGGGAAAATCCCATTCGGGTAAAATCCACATAGGGTAAGGTGAGGTCTCCATGAATTCAGGGAGAAAAATGGACATTGCCAATGGATCTAGAGTCCATAGTCCTGATTAGCAGGGTGAATACTTTTGAACCTATCTTAATTGCATTTCCTGATAAAATAGGTTCACCCTCCCACCCATAAACATCATCTTCAAATCCATTGGTAATGTCCATTTTTCTCTGTGAGAAATTAGCCAAGCTATTTATCAAGCAGATCTTTAGATTGCATGGCTTTCCCCACAGGATCATTTCTGATAGGGGGTTCTAATTCACCACTAAGTTCTGGAAGGAGTTTGTTAGGTCCTTTGGGTCCTCACAGGGACTTAACTCAGCCTTCCATCTGAGTACCAATGGGGCACCAAATGGACTTACACCATGATAGAACAGTATTTAAGGTGCTATGTCAACTACCAGCAGTCCCTCTGGGCAGAACTGCTGCCATTCACAGAGGTGGTGTACAATGATGTCATGCACAGTGACACTGGCATGACCTCTTTCCAGGTCAACAACAGCACGGAATTCATTCCCATGCCCAAACTACCCAGAGAGCCCCCTTCATCCATGTTGCTAAATGACTGGATGGACTCGCTAAAGCAGGGGTGGGAGAATACGAAGAGGACATTGCGAGAAGCGGCAAAAACATATAAAATGCAAGCTGACAAACGATGCAGTCCCCAGGAACCATTCTGGGTTAGGAGCAAGGTTTACCTCTTCACAAAATACCTAGACTAAAGCTCCCAGGTAAGAAGCTAGGATCGAAGTTTATTCGGCCTTTTCTCATAGTGAAAATGATTAACCCTATTATGATACAGCTTAGACTCCCTCACCTGTTAGAGAAAGTGCATCCAATCTTTCACAGTAGCTTGTTAAAGCTGGCAATAGGCTCCCAGATCAGACTGGTAGTTGGGGAAGCCCCAAAACCAATAGTGGTGCAAGGAGAGACACACTATGAAGATTTTAGATTCAAAGCTGCACAGGTGCAGGTTACAGTACCTTATGCAGTAGAAGGGGTGCACCCTCTCTGAGGCCACTTAGGTCAAGAGTTGGGACATAAAGACTGATAGGCTGGTTAAGCAATTTCATCATGAATATCCCCAGAAACCACAGGGGCCCCTTGGGGGTGGAAAGGAAGGTTAAGCTAAAATGTGATTAACTCCTTTGTGTTCTCTTCTCATTGCAGGAAGTCCTTTTCATTTGAGTGGGTGCCGCCTGTCAACCCAGAAGCTGGCCTGATCGAAACCATTTTGTCTGCTTCAGTGTTGCCACACAGGAGCTCAGGGACAGGGAGGGGGGATTTTAGATAGAGGGAATTTTGTAGCCAAAACAAAATACTTTCTCTTGGGAACCAAGGACATTCACACAACTGGTCAGAAGAAGGCGGAGTGATGCCATCTGGTTGTCAGACTGTATGGGGATTGGACCATGTGACTGTTGTGAGAAAGTAGAAAATCTTTTACTTTTAATAAGGTGAAAACTGTGGGGGTTTTCGGAGTCAGTTTTCACCAGATATGTGCCAATATGATATTTCCAATAAAAGTATTCTTTCAGGGAGTCAATTGCCTCAGAGTCTTGCTTGCAATGGATTCATTACTTCAAACCCAGTCACACAGATGGATTCAGAGCCCATAGTTATGGTTAGGAGGGTGAATGCTTATTGAACCTGCCTTTTCTATATTTCCTGGTAAAATATATGGGAAAATTCCATTTTGAGAAAATCCACTGATGGTTAAGGTTTTGTTTCCATGAATTTAATGAGCAAATGGGAGATTGCCAATGGATTCAGAGCCCATGGGGTATGCTTAGTAGAGTGCATGCTATTTGTGACTACGTTATTGACATTTTCTGGCAAAAAACATGGGAAAATCCATTTGTCAAAAAATCTTCTTGGGATTAGGGTTAGGGCTCTTTGAATTTCCTGAGGAAAACATATATTGCCAATGGATTCAGAGCGCATGGATATGGTTAGGAGGTTGCATGCTTTTTGAGCTTTCTTTATCTAGGTTGTTTCCTAAAGAAGGACCTATTCTTGCTCAGATATCATCACGTTCCATCCCAGTACAACCTAGTACACTAAAGAGAGATTTTAATAAAGCATAGCTCAAAAAGTTTTGCATGTTTCTTCCCGGAAATCTACCAGGTTTGATACTCTTCCTTATTTAAATTTCCTCAAAATATCACCCCATACTGCGTATTTCAGTCATTTTTTCAGAGAATACTGTCGTATAGGTCATATAAAGTATACGTGAGTAGAGACATCTCATTAGATTGACTGTCTTCTGGAATGACCCAGCCATTGAACAAATTTCACAGATGTTTCCATACTTTCAGTGACTTTTTTTTTTACATGAGTGGGAATAAAAGCAATATGACTTACTTGTTATTAAAACTTTTAACTAATTATGCCTCAGTTAATCATATTCAATGAGAGGTTCAAATGAATGTAGTCACTAGTAAGTAAATTTATAATTTCACAAATTGTTCACAAAAGGATTTATTTTGAATTATAATGTTTACTCTGAATATAGGACATTTTACTTGAAATTATGTACATTTTTTTGAAAATAAAATCTGTCTTGTTTAAAAGGACTTGTGTTATTGCTGGGTCAATTACTTCAATATAAATGTGAACACCCATTAATGAGAAAGGGATTATCACAAAGATACACAAAGGAACAAGAAACTGTCTTTATTTTGAAACTTTGAATTTGGATACCTTTGTTCTTTTCACTATAATTTATCATGCCTCATCTCTATGTGTTTACAAATCTCATGGATCGGTTATCAGCAGGCCCAGCAACATCATTAGGAAGCTTCAAAAGCTTTCTGATGCCTCTTTTCATAATTGTCCTTATATTGAGGGGCCAATGAATCATCCTCATGCTGGGGTATTAATATTTGAGCAGGTTTCCCTGTAAAAAGCCAGACATGGGCATAAATATTTTATTCTGCAACAAATAAACTCCATCCAGAACTTGATGGAAGCTCCTCTGGATGTTAGCCATTTTAGCAAAGCCCTCTGCTGAGGCTGCAGTTAGACAATCAGCAAAGAGTGGAAGGAAGACTTTTGGGGCATAAAAGAATGATTACAATATCCTTGGGGCTACTTCTCTGGCCTCCTTAGCCGTGCTATTGGTCTCCTCACTCTCTACCACTAGAGGTTTTGCCCTTCCTGAATTTGCAAGGTAGGTAAGCACAGTCTCAGCACTTGAACAGATGTTTAGTAATCCTGTATGTCTGTTGCTTGTTTGTTTAAGAGAAATATGGATCATTGCTAATGCTAATCTGTCAGCTCTGAAACTAAATGAATTGCTGGAACACTGTTTATTACCATCCAGGGGGACTATAATGTGGTCCAGAACTAAATAAACGTGCAGTTATTTGCAAAACAGCGGAACAATGCATTATAGAATTCTGAAATTGTAGAGAGCCTTACTAGATGTCCTTGAGGGAACTATTTAGAAGCTGTTATAAAAACAAAAAAAGGCAAAAGTATTTCTTGAACCCTGGAAAAAGAGGTAAGATTAGGAAGAAACTCAGACTGGCTCCTCCCTGACTCACTAGGGTAAGAGAAAAAGGAGGGAGAAGAAACATACAGACATCCCAGATTCTGCTAATGTAGCCTGTCTTAATAGAGCTTCGTTCTAGTCTTCCTATAAAATTTGTCTTCTGGATAAACTTGAAGAGTTAATAAACACATTGCACTGGAATCAGTAAAAACACAGTAGGAATTTTACAGAGATGGTTGCTTATGTATTTGTTCCAGATGGTTATGTATTATTGTACTAATTTAGGATGCAATCTGTTAGATAACTTCATCCTCATCCACCAAATTGTTTTCTTCACAGTGCAGACCAAAAGAGGGATCTCCTGGGGCCTTACTTTTCATCTCTCTTCTGCTGCTGTTATGCACATAAAAGAGTTAAGATTAGAATAACCAAAGTCCTTTGGAAATGTCCATGTTAATTACTCTCAGTATTATTTCTAGTAGTTCTAGAAAGCTCTGGGCTTTTTGCAATATGGAAATAATGTAAACTGTTGCCTGACATTAATGTCTCTCTTTCCCTGTTTTTCTCTGCCTTTTGTCTTGTTTTTGCTAGTTAACGGTTTATGATATTTAGTAATTTTTAAGAAATCAAGCTATATTTTCTACTAGCTAAACTAACTGGTGGGTGTGTTAACTCTGCTCCAGATTAACGAGAGATATTCTGGGTGCAAATTATAATGGGAATTACAGTCATATTTTCAGCACTATCAACTGATTGTGTGTGTGTGTGTGTGTGTTTTCGTTTTGTTATGCCAAGAGAAGAGGCCATTAAAAACAGTGATATTTTGTGTCCATGTGAAGAAAATAATCTGTGTGTTTTATGCAAATGTGAAGACAGCACAAACTTTTTTTTAATGAGGACAGAAAAAACATGAAATCATATTTCAGAATAAGGAATCAAGAAGTATCTAATTGATGAATGATATTTTTAGACGAGGAAGCAATAAGAAAAGCTTAGAATAGCATTACACAAATTGGAAGAAAAGGTCTCTCTTCAAACTGCTAGCATTTGAGAATTGGCACATTTGTTTCCGAAGCACTTAAAGCTTAAATTTTCCCCAGACAAAAGTTCTGTCAATCTTGCAAAGTGCCTTATGATGACATATAATGTGGGGAAAGTGGCAGACACACAAACCTTGAAGAGGAAAGGAACTGTTCCGGGAAAAAGAGTTTTTTTGTTGACACAAGATAATCAAACAGGATAACTCTAATTCTACTTTCAAACATACCACCTTCTAGGACGCTTTTTGCTATCCCATTAAAATAAAGTATTTAGAAAAGTGCAGCATTTGCTGTCCAGATTAGAATGTACACAGTTTGAAATGATATTGTATTCTATCTAAATTGATAGTACATTACAGCTTAGTTTTTGATTACTTAAGATTTCTCCAGTCATTCAAAACAAGATAAGGATGAGGATGCTGAGGGCTGGCATTGTTGGTGCTGCCTTTTTTCCCATCCAAACTTCCAGTAGCAAGCAAACAAACAAACAAGCAAATAATAGACATGACCGTGTCTACACAAGGACACAAAGATAGCCAGAAGCTAGCTTCCAAAACAATTGCACAAATCTGAAAAAAGGCATAATTCTTTTTAATAATATTATGTTCCCTCTGTTGAAGAATTTGCACTGCATCTACTGTTTTTAGATGTGCACAGAAATATAACTGTACATCTAATTAGATTTGAGGAAGACCTAAAATCCCACAGGATTACAGTAGCCGGGACAATTGTGCCAGCATGGAGGTGGTCAAAGCAGCGGAGGTAGCAGTTGTGATACTTCGAGCAAAGCCTCTGCCTTTGTACAAGTGTGCAATATTGGCACACATACAGAAGGGGTGGGATTTTGACCTGGAAGACGGCCAAAAAGAATATAGTGTAGCTAAAAGCTTTAGAAGGTAGTGAAAGATTTTCCTTCTTGTTCCTGACTGAAATCACAGAGCTACAGACTGAAGAAAGTAAAAGATTCATTAGCTGAAAAATGATTGTCACCTTGCTGAAATTTCAGTGAAAATCACTTTCACAAAAGTTAAAGCAGAAGCTCAGCAAACTGTCAGCAATTCTCTTTCAAGGGAGAATAACTGAGTACAAATATATTATTCAGACATACGTTATGTTTGGTGCTCTGTTTCTGCTTGACATTATCCTCAGAGTTTAATTTCATTTTGTTGCATCTTTGTACTTGATAGGGTAGAACCATCAAAATCAAAAACCTTTAATATTAAGTATGGAGTAGCAGTAGACTGTCAATAAAACCTGATAGTCAACACTGACTAGATACTAACTGTCAAATCATATACCCTGTATGATCTTCAGCATCTCCCTTAGGATCCTGATACATGAATTTAGCTGTAAGCAGATGCTGGGTTTGCTTAGTTACTTTGAAGCTTTCTAAGACCAAAAACATTATTCCTTGATCCACTGAATTGCTTTATTAGTCGGGAAAATCTTTTTATGAGTACTCTAAACTTGATTATTTTCTTGCAAATGGTTCATTACCCAAACTAGGTAACATCATCATACCTTTGAGTAATGAAACATCTGCAAGAAAACAACCATGCTAAGAGAGCCTAAAGACTGGCGATTTCTCCTTTATCACTTTATCACTCAGCAAATGCTTGCTGAGTTTGATTGTGCATATGGCACAAGTTGTCTATAAGATATTGTCATCTTCTTTTGGTACCTGGTAGAGCTTTCCATACAGTATGTATGTCTTTCACCAAAACCATATTCTTGCTTATAGTCATACCCTGCTTATACATGTGCAAGGGTGAGCATCTTTCAGTATTAATCCGAATAAAAGTGTTTTCTATATGGAGCGCATCTTCAAGCATAGGCCAGTTCTAAGATTTAGATTGAATTTCCCACGAATCCAGCACTCAAGCTGTTCTGCAAAGTCTGAACACATATTGGACAATGTTACCTGTGGCACTAAGGGAGAGGGGAATCGCTAACATTTAACTATGCTTGAAACCGCGGGAAATAACTAGAGCTGGTTTTAGGATCATCCGTGCTGAAATGATGTCCTCAATAAAGCAGTTATTTGAGAAAACAGAATGTCTCAGAGTGCTGACTGGTTTGGGTTCATTAGTTGGAAACTTCACAGTATAAAAGGCTACCTACTCTCAATCACACTTTGTCAGCTCAGAAATATGGTGCTGTCACTAGTTTCTGGCTACCAAATAAACAGAGAGTTCCTTTCCTGCAATGTGTTTCCATTTTATTTCCAGTGTCTTTATCCCAGCTTGGAACAGGGCTGGATTTTTCTTCCAACACTGTTTAATCACCACTGCATATGTGCAGAAGTAACCATTGAATTAATAGTTCATATTCTACTGCTTTGCCCATTATATCAAGACTGGTGAATTCTGATATATCGTAACTTCTCTTTACCAAGCTGCAATTGTTCACATTGTTACATTTTATTCCATTGCAGTTTTTAATAAAGTCATGGACAGTGCCTTCAAACCTGTTAAAGCTTGGAGAACCTAGTTATTTTGGGTAAGATAAAGACAGGTACCAGTTGCTATTTGAATATAAGTTCATCAATGAGTTTCCCAACAGTTGGGTCATTTGGGAACCAAACTGACACAATTGCTCATTAGATAGGAATATATAAACTTATTGCGGGTACAACTGACAAACTGAATAAAAAAAATCTTTTAAGTGGCTTCTGGCTGTTTATATGAATGTAAACAAATTCCATTAGATCTTAGACAAAAGACTTCTGGCTATATATGGGTCATGCATTTGCTATAGAAAATCAAGTTGAAATCCTGATTGTAGCAGTTAGAGGTTCAGATTGTGCCTCTGCACTATACTTTTCAAGGATGCTTCAGATGGCTAATTTAGTACTTAGTACAGTGAGAATTCAAACTGCTAAAGTATCACCCAAATTGAGACAGCTGCTCATTTTTTAAGAAATGGCAGATTCTGGGATTTCTTTTTGTTTATGTAGGAGTCAACATATGATTTATCTTGGAGTCTAAAAGGTACAATAAATTATCCAGACAAAAAAACCTCAGCAACACATTCATCAGTATTCTGCTTGGAAACTTAGACAAATGAGAAGAGCATTATATAAAACCTTGCATCTCAGGGAAAAAGGAGCCCAGCTTACAAAAAGCTTTGCTTATTCACAATAAATTAACATTTGAAATGTGCTATAGACACAAATAAAACAAAAACTTTGCAACTCAAGCCCTGAAGAAAATAAGACAAGCATTGTATAAGCATGAATTATATCTAAAGCAGTTTATTATTGCCAGCTTCACACTGTGCATTAATACACATGAAGAAACATCCCCATTCAAGAAACAATAAGTACATCTGAGTTCATCTGAATTTTTGCAATGGCCATAATATCCATGAAGACTTTTGGAACTATAATTTAGTACTCTTTATTTCTGTAAAATGTTTGTATCTTAAAGTGTAAAATATACTGAAAGCATTAAAACATTTAATAATATGATGGTGAAACTATTTTTTCTCTATCGAAGGGGGACGGACAAGTGAGATTCAAAAGAAATGGAAGAGGCAGTCATGAGGCTTCTGTTTTTGGCTCAGATGGATAAATTCATCCTAATATGATTATTTATAGACCATAAAATGAAAGGCCTATAATGGATGGATAAGCAACAACCCTTTTTCTTGTTTTGTTGTTGGTTAGCTAACCTGAAAAAACAATCAGGAACATGATTTTGCAGTCAAAATTTGATGGTCACCACTCTCCAGAAGGAGATAACCCCAAGACACTGTGATTTTGGACTGAGGGGCTGCTTCTGATTTGGCTATTGGATGCACGTTTATGAGCAGGTGTGTGCACTGTGCATACATACTTTTTCCCTGAGGACTTCTGAAGATATAGAGCTCCATTTCTTGAAAGGACACCTAGGTTCAACAAATGCAAGCTTGATATAGTAAGGTGTTCAACATAACAGTATGGGGCATTTTATTTACTGTATGCTACTCATTTGTTTCCAACCAGAGCTAAAGAATATAATCCTTTTAGAAAGTCCCTTCAGGAAAAAGAAATGGGAACCTCCATTAGACAGTCTTTTGTCTTACAGCATGGAGCCAGTCCCAGCTGCGGAGAAAACAAAAAATTTGAAAGCCATTCAACTAAGATTTATTGCTTTCCTGTCTAAGGAAGAAAAGAAATCTCACATAAAAAAACTTGGGTGGTTATTTAAGTGCTAGATTTAATATTTCTCTATCAGAATTAAATAATTATTCCACCTAATATTGATATTTTTGTTATTTTTATGCCAAAGAGACTTTTCTTTCTTTATAAAAAGCCACAGCTTCAGAATTTCAAAGTGCTGTTTATATTTCTCCTCCACCAATGGATCATAAAATTCATGCCACTTCATCTTGCTGGGGCCAGTGTAGAACAGGTAACAATAGCCGACAAGATTTGGCTTGCCAAAAAATGTGCAAACATCTTGCTGTGCAGGCATGCTTCTGCAGTGTTGTCCTAACTAGGAATAACACAACACTCAGAAGGAATTACAGAGGACATACTTATTCCTACCAGTTGGGATGAATACATTTGATAAATAACTAAGCAACCCTAGATATAAAGCTACTGAGTCTGAAATAAATTGGCTGAGTGGTTGAACACAGATAATAAAGGGATGTCATTTTGAATTCTTTTGCAATCAGGAATAGCCTATTACTTTTACTTTGGAGGGGACACCTAACGGACAATGAGATAGATGAGTAAAGTCGTCAGCCTGACTTTATTTTTATTTTTCAGGTTTTAGAGGTGCTTTCTAAAATATTAAATAGGTAAATTAATCCTAATAAATTTAATATAGTTGAATTAATTTATTGTACATGTAAAATAATATCAGGTGTGCCATAGATTTTCAGTGTTTGGATAATGAATTTTATCAGTTTGATCCTGATGGAAGGATAGGGAGGTCTTTAGAGACTGCAAAATAGTCTGGATTTCACAGTTCACCTATTCCTAGATTTATCAGTTGTCCGGCAAAAGGGGGATATGTTCTCCTTTTTTGTCCTGACATCCTCCTTCCGGCACGTATAGCCTTAAAATGAAATATCATCAGGCTTTTTCTGTATCATTTCCTGAACAACTTTTCTCTGCAGTGCAGTGCTTTCCTAATAAGTGCTAACTGCAAGTTAACAAGCTCTGCTCTGTGACCTTAATTAGTACTCCTCTGCCCAGGGCTGCTGCCTGAAATTGACAAGACCTTAATCACTTACATGCTGAAGGCTTTTGCCTCCTAATAACTCTACCATATTCCTATCAACATGTATTCCCCATTACATGCCTGTTTACTCAATGAATGCCATTGTATGCCTTCCTCTCCAATGAATGTAAATACAAATATTAAACAATTGGTGTGTCCTTCTTTTCCCCTGATTTGTCCATCTTTCCCTGTTCAGATATTTGGTAACCCCAGCTACTCCTGACTTTTTAATAAAATATTTTACTATGCAGCCACAAAGAATTACTGCCTCAAAGAATTACTGCTTAGTAACAATACCAAACAATATAGATCAATGTTCTAATATAATAAATAGCTATATTCTATACTACGAATTGTTAAAGTTCAGTATCTGAAGTGAGAACAGGAAAGCAGGGCACTTCCGCATGTCACTACTATTCTAGAAAATGCTCTACATGTCCCCAATCTCCCTTCACTTTTTGTGCTCAACAACTGAGCCAATTTATTTCTGCTTCAGTTGGTTTGTCACAGTTTTCTACTTCAATTCAATCCCTTCAAATCTGTGCTACTTTGTTCTATAGATCACATGACTTGTCATAGATTTCTATGGTAAAATTTGGAAAGAGCATTGTTGCTTCTATATTATCACTAGCAGAGGTTTGGACTGCTTCTGGATCACCGGTAGGGACAATTATGCACAGTTTGGTGAACGGGCAAATGCCACCACTGTCTGGCCCCACCCCTCCCTACCCTGCCTCTCCCACTCACTCCTTTTTGCACCTCACCTGCCTAGAGTCACACCCATGGCATAGCTGCTGCTGCTCCCTGGTTCTCTTGACCATGCCGCCCAGCTGATCTCTGCCTGGTGAGTCTTCCTTCACTTCTCCCCAGCTACCTCCCCCATGGGCCAGCCATGCTTC
>JANHFL010003017.1:151316-163306 GCA_032468155.1 Oxyrhabdium leporinum
GGCCTGCCATGCTAGGCGAAAGGGCCATGGGGGGGGGGGCGCAGGAGGGCTGAAGTGGTTTGGGAATGGACCAGATGGTTCTTCTTACCTTTAAGAAGATCCATCTGGAAAGCACTGCAGTGGAGATCTTGCAGCCGCTTCTTCCGTCCCTTGCCAAACCTTGGTCACTGGCGGAGACTCTCCATGTGCTCTCCGGGTCGGCAGTTGCTTCTCTCCACTGCTGCTCTTGCTGAGAGAGCATTTGGTGCAATTTAGCAGCCATGAGCCACCGTTTTGGGTCCTCTAAGTCCTGTCCAGAAAGTGCTGCGGCTGAGAGAAACAGCATTCAACAACACTGCTTCTCTGTGTCGCAGAGCTTTCCAGATGGGACTTAGAGGAAAACAGCGGCTCACAGCTGCTAAATTGCACAAGAAGCTCTCAGAGCAAGAGCAGCAGCGCCACAGAGAGAAGCAGAATTCTAAAGAATTAAAATAAGTAAACTGTTTTTTTCCAAATGTTTTGAAAAAAGAATTTTATAAAAAAATTGAAAAAAGAATTGAAAAATTAAAAAAAAATAAGATTAAAAATATTTAAGAGTTGAACAAAGATTAAAATTTGAACAAAGAATTTAAAAATTGAAAAAAGAAATTAAAAAATTTGCAAAGGATTTTTTCTTTAAAAAAATCAGAGATTTAAAAAATTTAAGAATTTGCAAAGGTTTTGGGCCCTTTATGAAGTAATATGCACCTGTTTTTTTGTTGGAAGTCTCAGGCTATTTTCTAGGAGATGCTTTTCTCTTAACCCTCTACTCGCTGCCTTGAAAGTTTATCCCTTTCCTCCCTGTCCACAAGTGTCTTGTACTTATTCTTTTTTCCCTGCTTTCTTGCCCTTCAGTTGCCTGGCCACTGCAAGGGTTTTCAGGTACGATGTACTGATGTGGCCACTCTGCTTAGGTGGTCCACCGCACTGCTGTCAGCTGCTGCTGGTCTGCCGCGCTGCTCTTAGCTGCTGCTGTGGGCGCCGTTGCTGAGTTTGTCCTCTGAGCTGCTCTCAGCCACTGGTGGTCCACCGTGCTGCTCTTAGTCGCTGCTCGGGGCGCTTCACTCCTCTGCCACATAGCTCTGCACCGCTGTTCCTCAAAGTCTGCTGTGCTGCTCACAGCTGCTGGTCTGCTGCCACCTAGCTACGTTTCACTGCTGCTCAGTGGACTCCGTTTACACCCCACTGGCTCTACTCAGGTGTCAGGCTGGGTCACTGAGCTGCCTCTCCATCTCTCAACTCAGCTGTCTCTCATTCTCTCAGCTGAGCCACCTCTCATTTGGGCCACCTCTCAGCTGGGCTACCTCTCACCTCTTTGTTCAAGGAGTTCAAGTTCTCTTTTTAATCCCTCCTGTAACTAAACTTGAAGTTGCCCTCTTGATATAGTTTGTAATCCACACATGTATTGAAAATGACAGATGAATAAAATTTGCAAAGTAAAACAAAATCTCAGCTTAAAAGGAAAAAAAGAGTATCTCAGCTGAGGTTTATTACTCTTTAATGCTGGTTTTTAAAATGGTTTTCATTTAAAAGAAATGTCAGCTTGTTGTTAGTGTAAAAAATTATACAAATATGATATAAAAAGTTAATACAAGGTAGCACACAAAAATCCACAAAATATTTAAAAGTATTAGAAATGTAAAAATATTGTAAAAATATTGCAGTCTCTAACTATTTGTAATCCACAAAAGAAGGTAGAATGATAATTGCAGTTCAGGGTAATAAACGTAGTTCAGGGCAAGTTACGATCTAGGTAATAAAAATTTACAATCTGGCTGTAAAACTTTACAATACTTGTAAACAACTTTTTAAAATGTTCACTCAGTTGTCTCAGGATCATTCAATATATTTTTTAAAAAAATATTCAATTCATTCATGATTATTTAGTCTTTTTGTGTGCCTATACACACACTATACTATGTAATATGTATGTACACATATGACATATATACATAGGATTAAATAGTGTATTTTGGATGTTCAGTAGTAGTAAATAAATAGACAGGGAAATTGTATCTCGCTGAGTCATCTGAGGTGAGGAGAGGCCAGGAATGGCACCCTTTGACGTGAGTGATGTCAAGTTGGCCACACCCACCCAGTCACATGACCACAAAGACATGCCCACCAAGCCACGCCCACAGAACCCATAGTAAAAAATAATAGATTTCACCCTGATTCACTAACATATGTTATTGACAATAAAGATTTGGTGAAAAACATTGTGATTGAAGAATCAGTCTTTCCAATGATGGAAAAAGTTATTTCATATAGGCCTAAGTACTTTTTTTTTTTTGCAATTTTTCCACTCTAATTTTGGTCGCAGATACCAAGAATGTTAAACAGTGTGTCCTTTCCCATTGTTATGTCCTCTTTGCCTGCTATAAAGCTAGGCTTTGAAATGCTAACTTTGAAATGCTGAGATTTTATTAAGCTGGTAGGCAATCCATTTCCTCATTTGCATGAACGCTGCTATTGTCTCAACTTTCAGCTCAATGGGTCTTTAAAGGAAAAAAGACTTTATGATTTTTCAACTTCACTCTATTAGAATTTCCCTGATTTTGTTTGTATACAACCAGACAAATACACAAAATAAGAAGTAAGCAATTAATTCCCCCCCTTTTGCATGTAATGGGGATGAGGCATGAGGCACTTTGTTGTTGTACCAGCAGAAGCTGCAGCAGCCTGGATCAGAACTATGATGGAAAAATGGTGAAACAGCTGGGAAGACACCATGACATTAAACTAGAACTTTCACACTTGCATCCCAATATTGCACAAACCACAGTCATGTGATTTGCACTGCATCATCACAATTCATATAGCATCATTTCCTCCCCCCTTTGACCTTTCTGATGGACACAGACAGGATAGGACTACACAAGTCATTCAAAAAAGGACTTTACAAAGTTTGTTGGGGTACATGCACACTCATGTGCAAGCAATGCTTCCATTGGGAACTCCAAGACAATGAAGTAGTTGAGCTGCACATTGTGACATGGTCAGAAGAGAGCCTTCAAAGCAACCAAAGCCACCAACCAAGACTACTTCAATACTCAAAATGTGTTCACTTAAGTTAATACTTTGCAAAATACCTTATATTAAATGCCTTGTGCAGCCCTCATCAATAAGAGCCTTTGTTTCTTGTTTTCAGAAGTGAAGACAATCATATTTTGGGAGACTAATGAATGGAAACACTGCTGGCTTGCAAGTATCTTGTATATCCTTGCAATTTTGTAAAATGTAAAAATTTGACAAAAAGGGAGAGATCCCATGAAATAAGAAGTTCACTGGGTGAACTGGCATCCACTATTATGCAGGGAATTATGTAAAAATTTTGGTAATCATATTGGTGTGGAGGAAACTATCACCAACCACATGGATAAATGTAAAGGGTCATTAGAAATCCTTAAACCCTGTATCTTGCCAGGTTGTGAACATCTGGACCAGAATACCCTAAGGCTATAAGTGACATTATCATTTTTGTTTCATCTGAAGAATAATACTTTAAATTCATAGGGGCTTGTGAGTTGTTTTTTGTAAATGTGTTTTTAGTTTGGGCACCTCTAGTTAATACACCCAGCCTGAACTGTGAGTCTTAAACAGCTGACAGAAAATGAATTATTTCTTCATACCCTGGGGGGACTTTCTGTAATAGAACAAGGTTTGCACAATTTATTCCTGGATAAAGAAATACTTCCTTTTATCTTCCCTTCTATTTTTCCAGTTCACTGCCAACATTTCTTCTATAATATATACTTTTTTTTTAATTTAAAAATTCATTTTCATTTTTCACAAAATAGGAAGCTCACAGCCAGATAAGAAGCTCCATCTGTCTTGAAGAAAAAGAATATGGGGTGTGTGTGTGTTGGGGGGGGTTGGGTTACTAATCCAATAGTGTCTTAAATGACAGTGCCACTTAGAAATGCTTTCTCCATATTTATGAAATGATTATTTGACAGAGAGACATTTAATATTGTTAAAATAATTACTATGCCTATTTAGTACATCAATTTGAGTTATTATCGGGCAAACTATGCAATGCTGTATAATTTCATAAATTATTATGAAGACTTTTACAATTGTCATCTTAATGCAAAGCATTGTTGCTATTTCTTTTGTTCTCAAATATTGTATAGAAGTAATAATTGGATTTCTGAAATGAAGAGGGACTCTGTGTGGCATTGGGAAAAGAGAGACGATAATCCAAGAGTCCACCTTCTGATACATGCAAATCTATCCACTAGTAAATTGTGAGTATCAGATCTTGTAGAATACTTTGACTGCTGCTTTATAGAAATATTCACCTGTTTATCCAGAAGTTCAACAAAGGCAATTTTTTGTGATGATTGCAGTTTGTTCATTTACCCATGTCAGATTCATCACATCACAATTAAAAATAAAGCATACTACAATATATGGCAGTGGTTCTCCAAACTTTTCAGTTCTGTGGACCAGCAGCGGTGGCAGCACCGTGGGAAGAGGGGATAGTTTTGTACACGCGCCCACTGCTTACACAAATGGAACTTCGCACTCTCACTGCCCATCTGCCACTTGAGCAATCCAGTTCCCAATGGGCCATGGGCCAGTACCAGGCCATGGACCAGGGTTTGGGGCCCATGCTGTATGACATAACATTTAAAATATTAAAATATATACAAATTAAACAGATCTTGCCCAGAAACTAGCAACATTAATAGTGTTCTGTTGTACTGCTGTGAGATCCTCAAGTGTACACTGATCAGGGCACAAAGAGCAGGTATACATATGTGTTGCTGTCTACATGTCACCACAATCACAAAGAGAAGAAACAATCAAATTGCCCCATTTGTTCAGAGTGTTTCTGGATCTTGTTGTACCTATCCACAGTCTATTCAATTATTTCCATATTTCCCAGGTGCCAGCTTCTCCATTGGTTCCATCCAGTGTTGGTTCTTTGTAGCTTTCCATAGATCCATTCTGCTTTCAAATTCTTCAGAGTCTTCCATTTACCTCGATTTTAGTGTCTGCTGAGCTGGTTATAGGTCACAGGGACGGTGTTGTCTAGATATTGATGATTTAAGTCTGTCTCTGTATGGTGCTGCTTCTCTGTGAACAATAAATGGAGCAATGCCAACTAGGTGGTAGATCTTATCTAGAGAGGTAGGTTTAAGGAATCCAGTAATAATTCTGCTAGCTTCGTTCAGAGCATCATCTACTTTTCCAGCATCTCCTGATTTATATCAGACTGGGCAAGTATGTGACTGCAGTAACATTGATAGGTAAATTAACTGTTCTATGATATCTTATCAAAAGTGACTTTTATTCATTTTTTAAAGGGAATAGTGTGACACTTTAGTAGAGGTAAAGGTTGTGAGAGAAGATTCATGTTAGTATACACTACCAAAAAAATCAGAAGTGTTCTGATAGCACCTTTTCCAACTAACACATTTTATTAAAAACATAAACTTTCATGAGCTGCAGTTAAGTTCTTTAGATAAAGACAATTATTTACTTTGATATAATAATGCACAAGTTAACATTTGGCATAAAGTAATATTGGAATCAGCAGCCTCGTTGTGAAATTGATTTAAGATCTTACAGCCCATAAAAGATGGTTTGCATAAATCAAAATACCGTGTAATCAAAAGTCAATATAGCAGAGTAATAAATAATTCTGCCAAAAGCGTATCTGAATTTAAAAATAATAAGAAAACAAAGGCATTTCTAACCCATTCTTAAAGATAGAGGGATGTGTATACCATCTCTCCAATCTAGGTCACATGGATGGCTTCCAGAAACCATCCACATATTGCCACTGAATTTCAATTTTTATTGTAGCAAAAACTTGGTGTGACAATAATAACTGTGCTAAATTAATTTAATTGAAATATAAGTTACTATTGAGAGCCAGTTTGTGGTTAAGGCTCTAAGCTAGAAAACAGGTGACTGAGTTCTAGTCCCATCTCAGGAATCAAAGCCACCTGGATGACTTTGGGCTAGTCACTCTCTTTCAGACCATGATGCCAGGTTTGGGCAAATAAGCAGGTCAGTCAATTCCTGTTACAACCAATGAACCTACATTAGGTTGATACAAAAATCAACCTGATACACTTGTAAGAAAAACTCTAGGAAGAAAAAAAAAACCTCACAAAATCATATTGATCCAGTTTAGTTTTGTACCTATATCTGCCAACATGTTTGAGTCTGTCCTTTTCTAGGCCAAGTGTGATCCTCAGTCAGTCATCTCTGGAATAGAAAAAGAAAGAGGTCCCTCTGGTGGAAATTTCATGTTTTGTTCCAGAATTACCAGTGTAGAAAGCACATCCTAGGATGACTAAGAGGATAGAAGTGATCCTTTAGATAACAAGATCCCAAGCTGTTTAGGGACTTCAAGTAAATCTGGAAAAATTTGATATCCAATGTGACTAGGGTAAGATACATATACATTCTAGCCAGCCAACTTATTTTATTTCATTATTTTATTCTATATTAGCTAAAGCAACACAGACTATTATACCCCTGTGGCATCACTGTGGCACACAAACCAAGTAAAAACTCCAAAACATACCAAGTAAACCAAAAAGTCAATAGCCCAAGAACTAAAAACAGGAGGCATCTACAACATACATTCTAAGGATTGCAATAGTCACTATGTAGGGCAGAGAGGACTAGCAGAGCACATCCATGAATACCAACTAGCAGTCAGAAGACACAATGGCAATTCCTTAATCTCATAACACATAGATTCAACCATAGTTTCAATTGAGAAACTGCAAGTGTCCACCAAACTAAACCAAAACACAAGGGTATTCCCGAAAGTTTGCCATTCAGACAAATCAGCCATCATTAGACACATAGAGATAATCCATGTTTGCACACCATTTAGAAGGTACAACAAAAAGGGAAAGAAGGAAACAAAAAGATCAGAACATTCTCTTATACATTAAATTAACACCAGCAAACAATCAAGGAAAAAGCAAGACACTAATCAAGAAACTACAAAGGAGAAAACCACACCCCACCAACATTGGCAGATATAGGCTAATATATATAAACAGGGGGCAAATCCCATATTCATTAGTACTGATGATGTTACCTGGTCAAGTAATGAAACATCTATAAGCAAACAACCAAGCTAAGAGGACATCAAGGGCTCAATTTGTAGGTGCGTTATCACGGGAGATTTTTTAAGAAAAGGCTGGACAGTCACCTATCTGACATAATATAGGATCTCCTGCTTGAGCAGGGGGTTGGACTAGGACTTCCAAGGTCCCTTCCAGCTCTCTTCTGATAGATTGATTGAATTTACTTTTCCTTTAATCTGAAATTGAACCTTGGTGAATTGGAAAAGATTGTTCCTCTACAGAAAGCTATCCAATCTGTTCTACTTAACATTCGGAACATAAGACCTACTGTAACCTTGTATGGTCTAGTTAAGATTGAACTACTAAAGTTAATATTTGATTTTAGTGTACAGCATGAATATAGCAAGAACTGTGCTATCTGGACATAGTTGATGGTTATCAGGCTATACATCCTTATTCTCTCGTAAATCCTTGTGGTCAAATAATGAATAATTTATTCCTTCTGAGTTCTGGAAAGCATATATACTGGATTATTTAAATTCTGGTTGCTACCTTTGAAGAAGAACATAATGCAGTTGACAAATCATTAGAAAAGGGCAACTAAACTGTGTTTCAAGCATCTTTATGAGAAAAAGCTAAAATATTTAGAAGTTTTTGGTTTGGAAAAAAAAGGCAACCAAGTAAGAATACGATTGAAGTATATAAAATCATTCATAGCATGAAGAATTTTTCCCCCTCATTCATAATACCAGGACTGGAATTATTCAGAGAAACTGATAAGAAGGAGTTTTAAAATACTTCACACAATGAATTAACTTGTAGAATAAATTACTATAAGATGAGGTCATGGCCATTAATTTTCTGAGATATTTCTAGCACTTAGCTTGCAAATTTCTGGTTTGTCTGCATGTTTAAAAAAACTAAAAGATTTTTTTAGAATTAGAGTTAAGAATACAGTGAGTTTGGAGCAGATAAAAAATGATACTCATGGCATATTTGTGCTCATGGATGCCCTGTTGCTCTCAGACCTTAAGTCAGGCATCACTATCAATGTCTAGTCTCAGAAACGCAAGCCTCCCTTTAGAGCAGGGATGTAAAACTGGCGGCCCACAGGCCAGATACGTCACGTGCAGGCCACGCCCACCCCAGCTCTGCAAATGGGGAAAGCATCATGAAATGTCATGTGACAGCAATGTGACATGGTGAGTTTGACACCCATGCTTTAGAGGTTAGATACTGAAATGTCACAGACTCAGCACTGCTAGATAAGTTGCTTTACTAAGGACAAGAAAGAAGACATGTATGCAATGATCTGTCTACTGCAGAACATGGATATCTAACATAACATGTGTGGATATCTAACCATATATGTGTATGTGAGCTGTAGAGTTTGACTCTCAAGCCACTTTCTCCCACTCTTTTGAGTCAACAGATGTTTGGCTGTCTCCCCACCCAGTCCCCACCTCCCTGCCTCTCAGCACATACATAGACATACTTTTGAGTTGAGAGACACTGCTCAGTGTTTACACAGTAGTTCTATTGAGAAAGTGCAGTACTGGTTCCTTCCTTGCAAGCTTTAGCCTTGCAGTTCTTTATTCCTTCTCATGACTGGAAGATTTGATCAAGTACTTTTTTTAAAATTTCAGTCTTTATCAGACATGATCTAAGTGTCCTCAAGGTTTCCTTGGCAACCATGGAAGCTGGGAAAAATATACAGTATATTTAAATGTTAGCTAATATTCTCAAAATGCTTGACAGCTGAACTAATTTCTTTTCTTGTACAAAGTAAGCATATATGTAAAATGCTGTAAAAGTTTTCCTTATATCTGTTCTTCACAATTGAGATTTTATTGATTCTTCCCATTATAATCATGTAACCTTTTGTAAGCATAGTCACATGTCTGTTGGCTTTATTGTTCTTGTGAATTAAATGTTGCCTGGAAAGAGATGTTCATTGTAAAGGCATATAGACATTGTTCGTTTTTCTTAGATTTGTGTGTGTGCCTGCGTGTATGAATGTGAGTGTGTTGTTCAGCTTTATTTTATTTTGTTTTTGTAAAGGAAATATGCAATGTTCTTGTTGTTGTTTTTTTAAATCTGATTTTAAATTTTCAGCTGTGGCTCTTTCAGGATTTGCAAGGGAGCATCTGGAACTGTTGACTGAGCAGTACATCACATTTTGGTGATGCTGTCACTGAGAGACATGGCAGAACAAAAGCAAAAGAGGTGACAAATTGTGTACCCCTCTTCGTAATTAGCCAAAATATCTCAGGATGAAGCAAAGCATGGCTCTTAATTAAGAGGCATGTGGGAAGTTATTTTCTATTTTAAAAAGGCCTTTCTGTTTCTCCTCCCTCCCCTAATCATTGTACTCGCCATGGAGAATGATATTTTTTATTCAGATGCGGCAGACTGATGCCCAGTCCCCAGTGTGGCAATTAATATTTCACACCTGCTAAGCAGAGCAAAGGCAGAAGGAGAGAGGGGAATAGTATTGAAAAGGGAGGCTGAACCATGAGGGTCTAAGGTTTTTAAAGTGTGAAGCCATACAAGAAAAAAGAAAAAAAAATGCTTTTTGTCATGCAGAGAACTGTGAGGTGAGAGCATTGGATAGTGAGATGGGGCTTTATAAAAAGAAATAATGATTTGGGTGTAAATAGCCTTTAAGCATCCACAAAGTTCCAAAAGAACATCATGGCTGAATTGAAAGAAAGAGCCATCTGCAGGTTTTAGGATCAATAAAGAAAACTTGGTATGGAATTCTGGAAACCCCATGGACTGAATGCTTTGAAATTTGAATACTAGTCTCTTCTTAAAAACACTATCAGTTCCCAATACACACACCTCAACTCCCCAGGATATGGGATATATGGAAGGGTCATCAAAATAATAATTCACACCAGCCATTGGGGAGCTTCTTTTCCAGGCGAAGGATGATGACTTGGAAGGAAAGAATGAAATCTCCAACTGGCCTGTGAAAATTAAGCCAGAGTAGATTCTAGCTATTTATCTGCTCTTCCAGTTACTTCACCGTTAACTGGTGTTTTTCAACTTGTTTGTGGCTGGAAATTCACATTCAATGAATAACCTAGAGAGGGCTGGAATTATGAACAAATTATAGGTATGTTTGCAAGTGGATTTTTCCTCTTCTTCATTTATTCATGAATATTTGATGTAAACTACATGAGGGGTATTGTAACATGTACAGAAGTATAACAACGTAACAATATGGAAATTATAATGCACAGTGCTTGGGGGTGAAATGTGGCCAAATAACCAAAAAAAGAGTCATATCAACACAATCGAAGATCTGCCTCCTTTTGTACTTCTGTCACTATTGGATGCTTCTAATTATAAAAATAAAATAGACAAATGAACAAAAGTGAAGAGAATGAGACCTATTGGGCTTCTTTATTTTATTTTATTTTATTTTATTTTTGCGTATGCATACACAAGTAAAAACTAGGAAAATTATCTGTGCATATCTGTGTTTTTTATTTACAGTATTGATATTTGTATTTATCCCAGTCTTCTCAAGGTGGCATTTTCCAGATTTCCTGTCCAGCACGATGAGAGAAAAACCTGGAAGCTGCAGTCTCAATATATCCAGGAGAGGTTGGGAAAGGCTCAAAGAGAAAATCCAGATTCTCTTTTGGTACTGCTTTGTCGATAACCTCCTTCACTTCCATACTGTGCTCACAATATATAAAAAGACAATCCCTTCATGACAACTGTCGTTACTATGGCAACCCTTTTTTAGATAACGTTAGAATCCTGAATATTTCATGTGTGTAAATAATAAAAGCCCTATAAAAGACAACTTCCTCAGTCTATTTATTGTCCTCTTTAGCAACCAAGGCAGTCAGTCGGGATCATTATTGGTTGCCAAGTTCACAGAACTTTTCTTCTAAGAAACACATCTGGCTTTATGTCGCCTGGCATGCATCTCTAAAGGCCTCTCATATCTTTGAAAACTTATATCATACTGGAGAATTTCCCATTTCTAACGTCTCTTTCCTTCCCTTCTCCTCTCCTTTTTTCCCCTTTTGCTTTATTTTGCTCTTTTGCTAAAATTAAATATGTGTTTTGGTGTTTTCTCTAAATTAAACATATCTCAGAGATCATCACGATTCCTTATATTTAATTTAGAGAAAACACCCAAACATATATTTAATTTTAACAAAAGACCAAAATAAAACAAAAAAGAAATCCTTCTTTCTTTCCCATGGCAGCATAGGTATGAACCACTGTGAGAAATGGGTCTCATTTCATGTGCTTTCTGCATGTTCTCAATTTTGTACAATTTCATTTTACAGTCTAGTGCCTTCCTAGACCAAATTTTTACCACTATTTGAGTTACAGGAGAGCTTTCTCAAGAGAGAGATAAGACAGATTGCATTGTCCACTCCTCTAAAAAACAGACCTGACGAATGGAATTGTTCAACTCAGAGGTTTACAACAAACCAACAAACAGCTGATTGAAATTTCTGTGAATATTTTTCTATAAACAGTCATTCATTCATTCCTGCTAGTTCTATGAATTACAGATCCTTTTTGTTTATTAACTGTGCAAATACGGCGACAAGAGTCAACAAGCTTTCACCAATATCTAACTGATCCCTTCCCTCACCCCAGTCTCAAAAGTTACTCAGAAAAGTATCTGCTTCCTCTACTGATTTTTTTTGGGGGGGTGTCTAGGTGCTAAAAATCTGCAGCAGCACCTTCCACAAAAGGAAGTGAGAATCTTCATACTATAAATGCCAGAGCATTCAGATGCCAGAATAATCAATTAGCAATACCCTTGATGAAATTTAATCATACTATTAATAGTAATTGTGCAGTAGTAATATTTAAAGTGTGATAACAAAAGATTTATTGTTGCTAATTTTGTGATGTACTTTTCTGGAT
>JANHFL010003017.1:163406-184344 GCA_032468155.1 Oxyrhabdium leporinum
TGTGATGTACTTTTCTGGATGGATTATGGATAGCTATAGGAATATGGCAATAAAATTGATAATCATTTCACTTGATTTATTCCAAATGAAAGGAAATAATCAAGAGTCTCATCCTCTGATATTTGGGAAGTGAATCCCTTTTCTATTAGAAATCAAGGGTTTTTTTCTGTGTTCAATTCACAGCATTGCTATAGTATTTAAAGTTCATTTCATAGGCAGGAATAAACACAATTGGCATGATGAGGAAATAGACAGAGGTGGCTTGATGTAGAACACACTCCCTATACTGTATGACAAATGAACCTAGGAAAAGCATCATTTAAGACAAATTCATGCATTTACCATCTGCTTAATCCATGGATCCATGACAAAATAAATTCTTCATCTTCCTATACAGAGTTATCTTTGTATGGGGGGAGGGGAAGGGGAGGAATACTGTACTATACTGTAGTTATTTTCTAGTTCAAAGTGAAATTTCAAAGAATCAAAGAACATTATGAAGACACATAAAATTAGGCAGACTTATGTGACATAAATATGTTCCAAGTCTATAATAAGTAACAGAAGGAATTGTAGCATACCCACTTATCTACAAAATTGTATATTTCTGATTATCTTTACCACTAAAAGTTAAAGCTCTAAAAACTTGCAATGGGAACAGTATTTGCTAATTTATGAAATATTTCCTTCCCTCTAATTTAGGAATGTATGAAGTTCTTATACTGTAGCATTAATAAATTGCTTTATACATGCAGTTTATACATTGTAATCATGCTTAGCCTGCAATAAGGAAATACAGAATTGGAGTAATCTTCCAGGATTATACCTGGAGAAAATACCAGGGCTAAATAGTAAAAATAATTCTTCTCTTACAATAATGCACATTAAATTCCTTTACTTATAGAATTTTATTTTCTATGTCTTCATTTTCTTGAAAATACTATGGAATTATCCATTTAGAACCCCATGGAGCAGAATGAATGGAAGAGACCCAGATTCAACTTATTAATGGAAAGTTAACTGGTAGATATTATCAGATCTTGAAAAGCCATTGAGATGAATGTTCATTTGACATCATCACCCTGGCACAAGTGTCCCCTTTGGAGCATCAAGAATCCCAAAAGGTGATGGAGTCACATGAAGTATCAGGACATTTTTCCCCTTTGCTAAACTGGGCGTGGCCATGGCCAGCGCATGACACATCTGGCCCGCAGGCTGGGAGTTTGACAGCCCTGATCTAGCGTGTTATGAGGAAATGGTAACTTAAAGCTTACAGTATCTACTGATTGCCTTAAAACATCTGAAACTCCTTCAAATTAATTCTGTCTCCAATTAGGTTTTATAATTTTTGTTCTCAACATGCCCCCATAGAGTTTGGTGTAGATTTTGAAGTGACAGAAGTTGTAGACTCCTGACCTAAAGTACAGAAATATTTAGGTTTTAATATAATATATAACTTTCTGCATATAGTGATTTATCTATAATCAATTAATGAAATATTTAAAAACCAATTCCTATAATACTTGTAAATCCCTTGTTTATTCATCTGATTCTGTATTTTTGTTGTTGTTCTTTCTCCTTCTCTGTAATTTATGCCATAGTTCTCAACAACCGAGCTCTATCAGCTGCCTCATTGTTTTTATCTCACATGTTCCAATGCAAGGACCATTTAACCATTTTTGGTGTTTGAATTAAAGAATCTGTTCGTTTGGATATGTCTTAGTTTTTCTGTTTTCCAGTCTTCAATTTGCTTTGTCTGATTTCAATAACACTCCCCTAAGTCTCTGCTGAATTAATCCTTGTCCCCAGGTTGTGCTCAATGGGTGCTCTTATGTGATTACTGTAGACGCTACTTTGAAGGAGGGAAGCAACCACTGATGGTTTGGTTTCCTTCCACTCAGACTGCATTTACTATATCCCTGCCACTTCAAGCTAGCTGTGATAACCTCCAGCACATGCACACTATTATTTTCCACTCCACAGGTTCCAATAATAGGATTTTCAGTGTGCAGACTAATATTCCTTTGCTTTCTGGGAGAAAATCCTTTTGACTCTCCAATCTGGTGGGATGATCCTCAGCATCCATCTCTCTTTAAGCTGCACATATGGACGTTTCCTGTTCTCTTTCTCCCCTACAAGTCTTGGAAAAACTTTGCTGCTTACACAAATAAGGAGTATATTAAAGTTACTCCATTTGCTGTACTTTACTACGAGTTGCTTTAATCTGACACTTATTTCCCTTCTGGTTAGAAGAAGGCAAACCACAATCCTATCAGCAGTTTTGAAACTCAGCAGGAGAGGCAGAGAAACCAAGGTTTTTTTCCATTGACCTCCAGTCACAACTGCCACTGACTCTAAAATCATTAGGCAAGCAGCAATTCTGCAAAAGAGAGGGAGACAGTTAGATTTCGTCAAATAATCTAGGTGGATGTATGCCTGTTTAGCCCTCTATTAACTTGGGACCTCCTGGGTTCAGGACCTCATTTATTTCAAAAGCTCTGCTGGACTTTGTCCAGCTCCTATTGCTTCCTTTAAACAAAATTGGCACTTTAGATAGTTCCTCTCAGGGTCAGACTTGGCAAAAAAAGGATAAATCCTTCTGTCCTCCCTGGGAAACTCAAATTAATAAAATAATGCTACCTCTTATTTATGAAAAGAAAAAAAGATCCATTATTAATTTTATTTCAATTAACTATAAAAATTAAACATTTAAAATAATGGGATTGTATAGTAAGTAAGGCCAGCTGAAATCCCATTTTTTCCAGTTCATCTAAAATTAACATTAGATAATCCTTTTGTACCTTTAAACCCTTCCTATTAGTTTAACCTTAGGACAGTTATTGTAAGCAATCACTTATTTTTCATATAAAAGAGGCAATGAGTGGAAGGAATTATATTTGATCCTAGCTCTGCTCTTTAGGCTGATTGGCCATTTGGGGCAGGCATATGCTAAACCCGTACACTTCAGAAACTATGTTGTGCTCCTGCTTCAGATTCTTTTTCCATCTTCTCTCTTGCAGTCATTTAATCCTCATTGATCCTCATAGCTTCACTTTTTTTGATCTCTCCCTTCTGTCTCTTGATAACTTGGAGTGCCTTGTCCTGCTGTTCTTTTCCCTTCTGACTGATCTGATGAGTCTGTCTCATGGCTTTTTTTTCCTGCTCCCCATTGGATCTCTGTCTTTGGATCTCATTTTCTCCAAATTTCCACGTAGATTCCAGGTACTTTGAATATTTCTTTCAATCTTCTAGACAAGACGAGGAAGGGCAGACAGGAAACTCCCCTACATTTCTCCAGTTTAATTTTTCCTATTTTCTTTGGCCTCTTCACGGATTCATTTTTCCTGTAGGATACATTCCATCCTGATCAATATTTTTCCTACCAATTTTTTTTTATAACAAGCTCTCCTTGTACCAAAGGTTGCATGTATTTTCATAGTATTGTTTCTTTTTTCCTATTAAAAAAAAGTTGGGATAGAAACAAAGAAACCCTGGAGTTATTACATCAGACAATTACTCTAGGTCAGTTTTTTAAAGAGCTGTGTGATTCAAAAGCCCTGTTAGTGTACAAACAATAATCCAGCTGAAACTGTTCTACCCTAGTCCCAACTTTTTTTAAAAAAAATGTTCCTATATTCTGTCCTTTGCTTAGATTCTGAAATATCCATGTGTTAACTCATAAAGCTTGAAAAATGTAAGTCATTCCATAAATAATATCCCTCTGGCAGGTATTGAGAAAATGAGGGTTGAACTGGCTATATTTTTTTATTCTTAAAAATTAACATCTGTCAGCAATTTAAGACTGGGCCTTCTTTGAACATGCCTACATTCTGGAAGACAAGCCCTATTGAGCTAAGAGGATTGACATCACTGGTGGTTTTTTAAAAACTATTTTATTATTTTTATATTTAAAATATATATTACTTCAGTTATTTTAGGTCATGTTACCTGCTTGATTTTGGGAGTTGCAAATTACCTATGAACAAGAGATTGGTAAAATAGGCATATCAAGTAACATGAGAATATTCAGCTGGAGGGAGCAACTTGGTTTTATTAAGGACTGCTTGTTATGTTACAATACAAAAATAAACTTGTGTGTCTTATATTTCAGAATGTATCTACTGACCAACTAGTTCTCTCAATTTTCATTATTCATGTCAACATAATTCAACTCAGCTCCATATCACATAGAACTGGACACGCAAGTCAGAGGAGCTTTGAAGCACAGCCATTTTGCTTGGTACTTTTCCCAACTGGCACATCTCTGACATGCAAATGCTATTTGACATTCCTGCAAGGTCAAGTTGGATCAGTATTTTTGTTCCCATCACTCTGACTTTGTCCAGAAATATCTCACCGCTGTATCTCTGTACCTGGCCATTGATAATCTCTGAAGTTCTCCAAGCTCATCAGCTGTCACTGTAACGTTGGATTGTGCTTTCAGAAATCTGGCTGGAGAGACCACAAACAGAATAAACAGAAACATTTGCTCTGTGATAGGTGCCTAGCAGAAGAAGAATCCTTCTGGGTTGTTACAATGGCATCATGTAGCTTTTGATGGCAGCTCTGATTATATGCCTCCTCTCACTCCTATGCTTTTCCCAGGCCACATTCCATCGCACATGAAAGTTCCAAATGAAGCCAAAGACGTCTTACCTGGATGCAAAAGATGATCTCAGCATCGTGTTTTGAAATGGCTTTGCTCCCAGTGAAAGCCAACTTGATGTTTTCTGACAGTTATGACAAGCCTCAAATGAGACAATTAATATTTCACAGCTGTCAGATTTAGATGATAACACAAAAGGGGGAAGAAAAAAAGTGTTTGGAGATGAAAATTTGCTTAAAAATTTACAAGCAAAAGCCACCAGTACCTCTGGGTATTGATGAACAGATAATCTGAACAATTGTTGTAAAAGGGCTACCATTTGCCTCAAAATGACTTTTATTTAATGTCATATTATACTTTTTCTTTACATTAAAAATAGTACCAGTTACATACATAACCAATTTTATCTAGAACAAACCTTTGTTCTATGTTATCATCAGCACTTTTTCCAACATATTCCAATGTAAATTGTGCCACTTATTTTTAAAATTACTTCCTATGTCAATTATGCAAGGTATGTATATGTGTTTGTGTTGCTTCCTAGAATGGTGTTAACCATTCTTGTCTTACTCAGAAGTAAGCTTCATTATGCTTGGGGATAAGGAGCCATAGGCAAAAACTCTATTTACATTCATGAAATTTCTCCACCTACAAACCGAAAAATCACAATAGACATTGATTGAAATAGGAAATGTTTTGTTTTTTCCCTAGATGCCAAATGCAAGTCAATTTGTCAGTGGCCATGACATTGAAAGAGACAGATTAATTTATGTTTATTTATTGGATGAAGAGACTGCAAACATGACATCATGGAACACTGCATCAAGAAAGGACAGGAATGATAAATATCAAAAATGAGAAAGTTTCACAGAATTGAATTGATGTGTGGAAAAAAAAGAAAAAGCAGAAAAACTGGGCAAGTGAATAAACAAAAACAAGATATGAGATGAAAAAAATATACCAATTTTGTTCCTGCAGTAATAATATTTTTGTCAGCATCTGAAATAAATGATGCATTCCGAACAGCCTTCTTAATCCAGGATGATTTTGTTACGTGAGTTTTTTTTACTTTTAATTTATAAATTCTGTTTCTAGAGTTCATTTCAATATGGTTCCTAGCATTCTGTTGAAGCATTTTTTCCTGTGTTGTAATTTAACATGCTTAATACATAGAATTGTCAAGAAAGATTAATAATTTAGTCTCATATCATATTTGCAAGGTTTTTACATTGTTCCAATAAAACAGGTTGTTTGCACATCATCCAGCATATCAAAATGGCAACAGACTATGTGTCTCTGAATAATTCATGGTTTAATCTTGGTTGACTACAGGACAAAACGGATGTACAACATTCTTTTTCATAACTGAGCAGAAAAAAACTATGAATGGACACTCAACCAATTAAATAAATATATCCCACTTAGATTTGTATGTACATGTATAGATATGACACCTTAGTGAATTACTAATGTTGTGTACCTGATTTCCTGAATATTCATGCAATAACTTCTCTGGGCTCCACATTGAACAAAATGTGTTGCTGTCTTTAGCATCTTAGTAGTTTCATATGAAGCAGTCAAAATTCAGAAAGAGAACATAAGAAAAAAACTGCTACCCTTAACTCTAGTTATAGTCCTATCTTCTCTTGAAGACTGCCAGCAAAAGAGAAATATATCCCAGATCATTAGTTTTATTGCTGAATATCTCTTACTGGAATTTTCTCTCGAGGTCATTGTATCCTGTTACTTGTGTCTGTTAGGTCCAGTTCTTGTGACTGAGGCAACCAATATCAACTTTTGTTCTATATAGCACCCTTAGAGGTATTTGAAGAGGCTGATATTTGAAGAATCATCTAAACGTACATGCTGTTGCACTCTTCAAGCAAAGATTGTGAAGTAAAATGTGTGGTATTCAAAAACATCCTTCCATCTAGTTAAAGAAGCTGTCTGCTCCATTAGTTTTAGCATACAGTTAGGTATATATTTAGATGTGTCATTAAAAAAATCACTAATTGCATTATTGTCACCTCATTAACAGCACCTGATAATGCTAATTATTGACTAATACTCAATAGGACTCCACATATTCTTGAACAAATGCTTGTATGAGGCATCCCTTGGAAATTTCACTATATAATATTACAGTATATGTGATTCCACTTCTAAACAGCAGATGGGAATCACATTGCTTACTATTGAGTACAGTGGAGGAAATGCTTCATGCTATCTGAAGTGCCTCATCAAAACAAGGGCTTTGTTGCTGTCCATCAACAAGGTAGAGTATATAACGGTTCATAGTGACACATCAGTGTGAATCGAGTTTGCTTCTCACAGCTCTTGTAAACAGTGTTGACATTTCCAGCCAAGAAATATAACCCAACAATAAAACTTTGTAGCTGGTGTGGTATAGTTGTGAGAGCTTGAGATGTAGACAAGACACTGATAATTAACTTCACTGCATAGCAATAAATTCATGTGTAGTTTCCATGGTTTAAAAACAGACACCAAACATTAATTTACTATTACTTTGGATAAGCACGTATCCATGTAAACTACAAAGTACTAACTAGAGTTTAGCATGCCCAGTCAGTGTTATTAGTTTATGGTTCAGTGTGCAGTGTGAACCAGAAAATTAGATTAATTGACTAAAGCACATTAAGTTAACTATGGATTACTGTGCTTGTTTGAATCTATCTAATATTGAATGTATTCCTAAGAGACATGTACAAAGTAACTGTTGCCTAAATAAAGGAATGAGTTCTCTTCTGCGAAGTAGCCTTTTTTAGGTTAAGACCACACTTGGATTTTTAGTTTTATACTTAGATTGCTCTGCAAAAAAGTAATTCAGTTTAATATAATAACATATGGTTAATAAAATTACCCCCATGTATGTAATAATTTCCTATTTCTGTCATATGTCAAAAGCGTTTCTTCACGAATGAAGACAAATATATGTATCCCAGGATAATATTGCAGGATCTAATCTGAGTTGGTCATCAGGATTAGAGGTTTATTGTTCCAAGCTTTCAGACTCTGCTGGAGCCCATCCTCAGGGAACTTCTCAGTCTCCAGGGTGTGTGCACTGGGGCTGTTCTATGTGTAGTATTTATGTGGTGCCTAGTTGTGTATGACTTTTTGTTCTTGGCGGTTATTAAGTTGTTGATTGTTCTTTTCTTGTGCTGCCAAGACCTCAGTTCCTAAGTATCTGGTACACTGGTGGTAAATCACCACTCCTGTTGACTAACAGGGGGGGGGCACTTCTCAGGTTCGGGTCTCTTCATCTAACCACTTGCTTGTGTTCTTGTAATCTGGTAGCTAGCTTCCTACCTATCTGTCCTCCATAGTACCAGGATCCTGCAACATATTTCTTCACCTTGGCAAGATTTTATGATGTATTTATTTATAATATAAATTTCTAGGGTTGTTGACTTCTCGATGGCTTTGGATTTCAAACCAACAAATATATATGAATGGTCCTACCAAGCAAAGAAAAATCTCTTGGCCATTGTCAGTCCTTCAAGCTAGGTCAGATCATGAAAGAGAGACTATAAGAACCAATGGAACTCTATTGTTAAAGAACAAATTAACAAAATCTCTTGCCTCATATACCAAGGATTCCCTGGGTTTCTTTCTCACTCTTTTACCTTCCTGGGCTAAGCTAGTGTTTGCATAACAACTGTTGTATCCTTCTTAATAAGCAACTCCATATTCCTCTACAGTTATTAGTACAATGGATATTCTTCCACTGTGGGTGCACATTCTGCCCTAACCTAGGCCTAGAGAAAGAGCAAGCTCTCCAGAGCTCTCGAAAGACAATAGGGTTGGAGATGACCATGACTCAGCAGTTGTCTTCAGTTTCTTACTCACTCACATAAAGTCGCAAAAAGGGCTTTATGGATGAAAATCAGCCTCTGGTTGATAGCACTGTTCCATATATTTACATCAGGTAGACTTACATATTTTATTATTTCCATTTTATTGATTTTAAACTGTATACACAATATTTATTTTATAGCTATACATAGCTTGGTAGGCTGCACTGAAATATGTTAAATAAATACATTAAAATTCATAATCCTAGGGCCTCAGAGCCTTAAGATATGAATGACTTTTTTAGAAGAAAAGGCTTTTAGATCTAGGTGGTCGCATATGGGATCTAATTATGTGTAGAAAGGGAGGGAAAGAAAGGGGGTTATAGAACGTCAAATTTTATCCTTTAGGGACACAGATAACAGCTTGAAAAGAGACAGGAGATATTTGAGAAAAGGGATTATAAAGACAGTGAATTGAGATATTTCTGTTTCTAATGAAAGAAGGGCAAAAGAGAATCTCCAAATGGGATTTTTTTTAATGTGGTTTGGGTGTTCATATGATAACTAGAAAACTCAGGTTATCTTTGTAGTTTATTGATAATTTCAGCTTACTAAAGTTTGAAAGGCAAATCTATATACAATCACCTGAATAAGCATAAGTTTTTCACATGAGCAGGAAACATTATCCTTCAAAAAACATATTCTTTGTCCAATTTTTCCATGCTTTCAACATCTGAACACCCAACATGAGCTTTTCTTTTTCTTTTTCAGTATCTTACAGAAAGGCAGATAGAGGGAACTGTTTTTGTACATGCATGCAGAAGTCGATTTTAATGCACCCTGTATTGTTGTTATCTAATGTCATTTGACTATTTTAATATGAGTTTTTTCTTGTTGCTTTATTTTTTTCCATTGAGGTTAAAATAATTACGAATCAAATATTAAAAATATACTTTCATAAAGAGTGCACCAAGAAAAGTCATTAGAGTTTGCATATTCAGAAAATGACATATCTGTTTTCTTCCTTAGAAGGTGAATATATGTGATCCTTTAATTTGGTTTGCCTCCCTCAGAAAAAAAAATTAAAGAAGAGATAATGAGATAATCATACTTACCTAAGTGTTTAATTTGCTGTTATTATCTATTAAGGAGTTGTCCCAAGTTTTTACATGTTATTTGATGTGTTTGATCCATTGTGAGCCCTAAATAGTGATGAATGGTGGAAAGCACAACAGTGTGCTATATAATCAGCCTGTTTTGTCACTTGCTTGTGAATAAAATTTATTACTGAATTTACTAGAGGTTAAAATTACATATTCAGCATAGGACATTTTCTGTCTATTTTTTGCCCTAACAGTGACTTTTATACCCTTGATTTCAACTGAATTAAACTATACTGATACTTTTCTATTGAAAGTAAAAGAAACTTATTTGAAATTATTGTGATATGCAAAAAATAAAATCCCTTGACATATAGAAATGCTGGCTGTCAGTACTCTGCATACTTTATTTCTTCTGAAGTTTTATCTGCAGCACTTTTCCTATGTCCAATGCATGCAAAATGTTGTTGATTAAAGGCCCTATGAAATCTATAGTGTTAATTCAGTCTGATAGAACATAAAGAAAGGAAGCTATGGCTGATTGTAAACATCTCTGTGATCTCTGTGTTTTTAATCATATGTATATGAATATGCATATGTATGTAAGTAAGTGTATATGTATATACGTACATACACATACATTAATTAACACACACACACACACACACACACACCAAAAGAAACAGAGTACTTTTCTCTTTCTTTTACTGACATATTTCTGAAATGGGGGGTGGGGGTGGAGGTGGGGGGGTGGAGGAGGAAGCAGAGTAAGAGGAGGTGGCAGTAGAGGAGGAGGAGGTGGAGGAGGTGAGCAGGAGGAAGAAAAAGAGGATTTGTACTTGTTACATTTTTACAGGGAATGAAAGCTTTATTTGTTTTTAAATGAAAGTTGGATACCCTTTCCCTCTCATCTGCTCACTATATCAAAAGGCAAAGAAAGAAATGGCCAGTGGATTTTAAATAAAGCTGCACATAGTTCATGACATGTAGCATTGTGCTCTTTTGTCTTGAAGACTGATTAACTCAGAAAATATTTTTTTGAAAAGATAAGGGAAAATATCTCTTTCTGTGCAAAGCAAAATATGGTTTTATTTCTTTTAAAATGAGAACCTTGTTCAAAGAAAGGCATTAAGGAATCAGATGCATGTGATGGATGCTTGAAATCTTAGCACAGATGGAATGAAACATATACTTGGAATATAGTATTTGAAAGCAATCGACCAGCAAAAAGGGGGACATTCTTTACAAATTGGGTCTGTACTTATGTATAGGTATATTCATGACACCAAGAGTATAGGGCCTACTAAAAGTGTCCAGGTGAAAACCAAGAGGAAAAAACAATAAAAGTGACATTGTTGTGGGTGTGTATTACAGGTCAACAAGACAAGGAGAATGTACAGATGTAGTCTTTGTGAATCAGATAGTCCAGCTGTCCTAGAAACATACCACACAGGAATGGGAGACATTTAATGACTCACATATCAACCAGAATCAAACTCAGAAGTAGAAGAATCAAGGGGGTTCTTGTTATGCTTTGCAGACTATTTCATCATGTAAAAAGAGAGGAGGGAATTAAGGGAGCAGCTATGCTGGATTTAATGCTGACAGGAGAGAAATGGTGGAAAAAACAGAAGATGTAGAAATCTTACATAATCTTATATTGAAGATAAGAAGAACCGAAGATGGCAAGATTAGCATTTTAGATTTCAAGAGAGTTAACTAGTAAGCTAAGGAGAAAGGTATGAAGGACTTCATGGATGGAAAACTGAAAGAAATAACTCTTGAAAAATTAAAAAAAAAAAAAAGATAATGAAGACCTGAACAAAAAAGATGTCAAAAAGAAAGCAAAATGAGGGATACACAATGAAACTGGAGTATTTACATAAAAAGTTCTCCGATTAGCTGAGAAACAAAAAGGACAATGTAAAAAAAAAACAGAAAGAGGGCATATACCAAAAGCAGAAGATAGGAAAATAGCTCAAATGTATATTGATGGGACAAAGTAGCCTAAGATTGAAAATGATACATATTTAGAAAATAATTATGATTCATCTGGATTTCTAGAAATACATTTATTGCTAGTAGGTTGCAGCACAGAATCTGGAAAACCTGCTAATGCCAATTATCCAAATGTATTTATATCTGGTGTAATTAAGGTAAAGTCACTCTGAATGTTTTTCTCATGTTTGCCCCCTTCCTTGGACTGATATCTCTTTTGAAATGGTCCCCATTTCCTCCCTTCTGTTCCCAGACTTGCTAGACATTCCATTCCAAAGTCATAGGATTGTCTACACAGTTTGAGAGTCTATTCATCTTGATGGGTCCTAGCTATTACTCTGGGAAACTTGAATGATCCATTACTGCTTTTTTAAAAAGAGAAAAAACATTGGTCATAGTCATCCATTGCAAACTATGATGATCATGAAATTATGAAATATATGTTATGATGTAATAACATAATCCTGGCATTTTATAATTATAATGTGCTCTCTGATAAAAGTATAAGTCATGATATTTGTGTTGCGATATCACTTGCTCTTCTTTGTTATCACTGCAAATGCCTATGTTATTGATGTCCATTGATGTTAATACAGGAAAGTAATGTATTTAAGGAGAAGAAAGATCCTAGCAAAAAGGCAAATTAATTCAATAAGAAACATTTGGCTATGCTTCTGATGCATCATGAGATGACACTCATCCAACTGGGTCAAGAAACAAATTCCTTTGAATTAGTTTATATAGCAAAACAATTAACCTTTTCCCCATGGGAAGCAATTCCTTGCTGATTCCTATTCATCACGGCAACCTGCACTAAAAAGCAGAACAGCAATCCCAATAAAATATATGCTGTATTACTGCAGGTGCTTGGGACAAGCCTGACTTTAATCTTGTTTAGCCACTGACAAGGTGTCAACATGAGCACCGAAAGGATGAATCTGTTTCACCCAGCAAGTATCCATCAGATCTGACATTCATTCTGTATCTCTAGACAAATTAGGCATCATTAATTCTTCATTATGCTGGGGAGCCTGATTCTATCTTGGGTATTCCTAATGTGCCTATTATATTCATTCACTGCAAATACAGTTAACCTCAAGGCCATTGCGCATAAAGATACATGGCAGGCAGATGAATGGAGAAAGCTAATGGTACTTCATATCATATGCCTCATTATAACACACAAGTCCTCGATCTTTTGTTTTATTGCAAAATTATTCTAGCATTTATAAATTCTATATCCTGTTATTATAAAATATTTGGCATATTGCAATGGTTTCTTTTCATCTGGAAGCTTTTACGCAAAGGGCTACATCAAAAGATTTAAAGAAAGAGGGTTGCATGAATGCTAATGACTCTATAGCAGAAGGCTGACCAGGCAAGTGACACATTCAGTGTGCACCTGGGTTGCACCATATTTTTAAACCTAGAAGGCCTCATGGGTAAAATGGCCTTGCCGTTTTCTACAATTTAATTCTTCATTTCCCTTGCATGTTGTTTACTGTCATCAGTTCAAAGTATTTCATTTTGGTTTTATCAAAACCTGATCTTTAAATGTAAATAAGATAAATATAAATTCTCGTGAGGCTGGTTTTTTTGTAAATATTTGTACTTGTCAGCTAGGAAAGTACTTTATCTAGTTCAAGGAGGCAAAGCAAAAAAAAAAAGGCAAATCTGTTAGAAAGATAGAAGCTAAAATCAGTTGCTATGTACCTCCAAACATAGGGCAGAGAAAAACAAATTATTATTTTTGTTTATAAAATTTGAAAGGTGATACTAAGGTGATTAAAATACTACTTTAATCAGTTACACATCTTGTCAAAACAAAACTAAAATATTAACATTATAACATTCAACGACATACATATGGATTTTTCAATATCTTCCTTTCAGTTCATCCAAGCACTACTGTCTGCAATAGACTACAAGGCCTCATTTGGTGGGTCCTGCAAGACTACAATAGTAGCTATAGAAATTTCCCCTTTCAAGTGTTTAAAAAGCTGATGGCATGAAATCATCAGCTCCTCTATTACTACGGTAGTATGCAATTACACTGCATAGCTGATTCCTATATGTTTATTTTTAACATTCACCTTAGTCCATCTGTGTTATTGTAACTGTACCAAACACCAAAATATGGAGACTTTGCATAGATCTGTATTCAGTAGAAGTTTTTTTTTTCTTTTAAGAAAAGATTAGCATGTTTTAGACCATAAATAAACAATTTGGTATCCTTTCAATGATTGGGATTACTGACCATGTAATCCCTTCCCATTGGCAATCCAGTTCTGGACTAAAATCTGCAAAGCATTTGATTGTAGAATGAATTAGTAACAGATCTGTCACTGAAAATGGCAGCTAGACTGTTACAGAAGTAAATAATTGCAAACAATACATTGTAAGTGGAATTCTTGTCTGCTCATAATGATAGAAAGGCACTTTTCTTAATGTATTTGTTTAAAACATTTATATGGCCACCCATGTTGTAAAACAATTTCTGGTCATTTCATAACAAACGTTTGTGTTGGTTCAAGAATGTTGCAAGAGACTGCAATAAAAGTATTTGCAATTAAAATGTAGAAAGGACGCATTCTTAAAAATCAACTATAAATTGAATAAATGAATGATTTAAAAACAAAACAATTCAATGTAAACCTTTTCATGTTTTCATTGATGTTAACACTTTTGCGACAATGCAGTAGCCATCTTCTTTTTGATGAAGTTTGCCTAGTGGAATTGGAAGGTTTTAATTCCATATTTTCTAAAGATGTTTTGTACATATGTCAGGCACAAATAATCAGGAGAATTCCATGAGTTCAAAGCACAGAAGAATTTATTATTACTACCTATATACAAGAATCTAGTCAACTACTAGTCGAAGCTAAATTGGTGCTAGGTAAGAGTCAATGGAATTCGAGGGGGAGACTGGACTTGGGTCTTTTGTGGCAACACAATGACTCCAAACTGATGACACAGTTTATCCCACCTTCTAGCTCAGCCTGCTCTTCTCCTAAAATATAAAGCATATATGTTCATTCACAGAGAGAAATGTCTGTACTTATTATATAACATCAGAAGGTGTGCCTCCGATATCAATAGGTGTCTGCAGCTTTTCTAACTGTATCTAAAGTTTAAACTCATCAATAAATAAGTGGTGTCTGAATTTAGTAACATATTAAGTGCTGTATAGCCACTTTTCTTTATCTAGGTCATCACACAACTGCAAGTTTATATTTTTTTATAATTCTCAATTTTATAATTAAAGAAGACAGAGCCAAGTGATTTTTCACCCAAACAGAAATAGAGCTAATCCAGTCCAAGTCAGTGAACAGCTACTTCTAAACTGTTGTCAGGTCAAAAATACATGTTGCCCATGGGTTGTCAAGAGTCAAGTCCGACTCAGAGGCTTTATTTATATGATAAAAAGGTGAGAATCAATAAAAAATCCTATCAATCTTATGGATGCAGTAGCCCATATATCTTCTAATTAGATAAAATAAGATAAATTAGCTAAAACCTATTTTAGGTAAATTAGATAAATTTAGATAAATTTAGATATGAGCCACGGTGGCCCAGTGGTTAGAGTTCAGTACTGCGGGCTACTTCTGCTGACTGCCATCTACCTGCAATTTGGCAGTCCAAATCTCATCAGGCTCAAGGTTGATTCAGACTCCCATCCTTCCAAGGTGGGTAAAATGAGGAACCAAATTGTTGGGGGCAATATGCTGACTCTGTAAACTGCTTGGAGAGGGCTGTAAAGTCCTATAAAGTGGTATATAAGTCTGAGAGCTATTGATATTGCTAATAATATCTATAGCTATAATAGCTATAATTCTGTAGTTATTATTGTATAGATTTTTAGAAAATTGTATGGGTTTTTTAAATTAACAGTATGTGATTACCTAATACAGTTTTTTTCCTAAGCCAATATTACAGTAGTCCTTGACTTATGACCATAATTGAGCCCAAAATTTCTGTTGCTAAGTGAGACAGTTGTTAAGTGAGTTTTGCCCCATTTTACGACATTTCTTGCCACAGTAGTTAAGTGAATTACTGCATTTTTCCAGTTAGTAACATTGACTTTTGTGACAAAGGTCACAAAAAATGATCACAATATGCAATCATCATAAATATGAACCGGTTGCAAAGCATCCAAATTTTTGATCAAGTGACCATGGAGATGCTGCAACAGTTGTGTGGAAAACAAGTCATAAGTCACTTTTTTTCAGTGTTGTTGTAACTTTGAATGGTCACTGAACGAATGATTGTAAGTCGAGGACTACCTCTATCTATCTATACAACAGGATCAATGCAGATACTCAGAGGGCCTTTTCATGTCATCTGAACAAACATAGATAAATCTTCTGCTGGACTTTGATTTAGTAGCAGTTTAAAAGAAGGGATGTCTGCTACATGAGCCATCCCTTGTAGTGGTCACACTGAGCTTTCAACAGGATGCATCATATCTATTCTGTAGTGAGAAGGAGATGGCTTCATTCTGCAAATCACCCTTCCAGATTTTGCACACAACTCTGCTAACTCTATACTCCCTGGGTTCAGGATATTTTTCTAGAGGTTACATAAACCTCTGCCATCTGCTCAGTGCTGTTCTTGCATCTTTGCACTGAAAATGTAAAACCATCCTCAATCAGGCTTAATTGTTTTGTAATTACCCTGTAGATAGCTGTTTGCTGCATAAGATACATGAATGGTGCCTTGCAACAAATGTCCCCCATGTCGGGTTGTCTCTTTCAAGCTGTCTCTTAATTCTTCACACTTATATTTAAGGCTTCAAATATATGTACAGTATATACAGAAGGATAAAGTATCTAAAAGAAAACCAACCATTGTATATAAATGTTCAAAATAGCTAAAAGCTTAAAATGATCTATGTGTTAAATCAGTTATAAACATAGTTATCCACCTAGCAGTTCGAAAGCATGCACATGCAAATAGATAAATAGGTATCACTTCGGTGGGACAGTAACAGCATTTTGTGTGTCTCAGTGTATAATAATGCTGGCCACATTACCACAGAAATGTTTTCAGGCAACACTGCCTTCTTGGCCAAGAAACAGAGATGAGTATCACCCCTAGAGTCAGACACAACTGGACAGGGGAAACCTTTACTTTTACATAGCTATTTTAGTACAGAAAATATGATTTGTATTTCAGATATAATTTCTAAAAAGCTACTTAACGGCTAGAACTATGATATTTCCTCTTTGAATCTCATTTCAAAATAAGTCAAATCTAGGTAAACATTATATCCATGGAATTTCTCACTATTCAGAAACATAAGTTTAATGGAAAAATAGCATTTCATTACCCAAGGAGATCCAATGAAGACTGTGGAAGTTAGAAGCCACATTTTTTTTCCGAAAGCCTTTCATCTCTGTGAGGATGATAATAATATTCTTGTAGGAGTAGCTCCAAAAATTAATCCAGTTCTTTTCGTTTTGGATTGTTTTTACCATTCATAGAAACATAATGCACTCATTTTACTTTCTAATTCAGTAAAAAGTGCAAAAGCATATTAACTATTAGTGTAATTGCAACCATATTTCACTGGCACCACCTGAGAATTCTAGAAAGGTCCACAAAATGCAAGCTCTAAAATCTGCATATTATATATGTCCATGGGTTTATCAAAATTCAAGAACTACAACTTATCTCTTTCAACATTTATCCTATTGCTACAGTGGTGGAGACAGTGGTAATGATCCTGACAGTTTTCCTTATTTTTCCACACAGAAGCCATTAGATGTCAAGATCTACCTTTATTGAATAAAATGTATGAAAAGAGTTTATATCTTACTATACAACCCGTGATCCCTTCATTGTGTCAAAGATATTTCCTTACCAGATTCCTCAATGAGAGAACTAACCTATAACTAAGGAGAAATGTCCTTACAGTTAGAACAATTAATGAGTGGAATGACTTACCTCCAGAAGTTGTGGGTATTCCAACACTGGACACTTTTAAGAAGAGATTAGACAACTATTTGTTTGAAATGGTATAAGGTTTCCTGCCTGAGCAGAGGGTTGGACTAGAAGACTAAGGTCCCTTCCGATTCTGTTATTCTGAGCAAAGAAGCCAGGAGGCATCAATGAATTAGTTGCAGTCAGCCATCTTTTCCTCATTCCAAAAGAAATCTCCTCTCTTCTAAAAAAAGAACTTCTAACATACTGCCTTCACTGGAAAAGTTGAGATACATATATCTGCCTTGAAAACAGACCATGCTAAACTCTATAGCACAGTGAAACATCACCATAGGAAATGTTTTGTGATGTTTTGTATTATGTCATAAACTGTTTTATGATAATTTTCATGTCGCAATTTTTTTTTACAACATTTGCAAAGTTTCAGTTCCATAGAAGTTTTTGCATGTCCTAGATTTTGGACACATTCTGAAAGTTTGCCTGTTTGGGATACCTTGGTTCAAAAAATATTGCCCTATAATGCACCATTTCATCCAGTTAAAGATTACGGGAACAAGACTTTCAATAGCATATAGATTGACTCAGTGGTGGGTTTCAACTGGTTTCACAATCAGTTCGGTGATCATGCGTGCACAAGCGCACCTAACACATGCTTTGCATGCGTGCTCAGTTTCAAAACAATCAGCTTACCTTCTATGTAGTAACACAGTAGCTATAGCTGAGGCATGGCAATCTGCTCTGCTGCGCAAATCAGCTGAGAGGATAAAGGAGAGGAAAGTGCAGGGGTGTCTGGGCAGGCCCAGATGATTGTCGGAGCTACCAGCCGGCCAGCTGATCTATCGTCGGAGATACCGGTTTGCCCTAACTGGTCCAAACCGGCTGAAACCCACCCCTGGATTGACTTGTGAATCATAATTCCAATAGTTCAGTGGAGAAGGCATTAAATCTTAAGTATTTTGTCTTGAAAGCTACCTTACCAAACCCACGCATACCAAGAAATCTTGATCAAAGGCAAACTACTCCAATAAATATAGTTGCTAAGCTCATTGTATCTACATGTGTCTGGTATAGTTTGTTATTGTCCTGCTGACTCCAAAGTATTGTATAGGTAAATCACATCTTAGGGCTGCCAAGAATGGGCTGCCACAAATGTACTGCTGAAGTCCAAAACTCCACTAGGTAGCAGCAAAGGAAACTGATTTTTTTTTTGCAGTCCACATCTGATATTTCTGGCTTTTATATATTTTATTTATATTGAATTAATGCTTTCAAGAATACAAGCTTTTAAGCAATCAAGGTGATTAATCAGGGCAGAATCTGGTTTTGTGAAAAGATACATGCCTCCGGGATGAGCTTGTACTGACATGCAATGTATATGCCTGCTTCCAATTGAGCCACTGCTGTCAGTAACTTTACATTTCTCTCTTTTCAACTACTGTCAGCCTCTACTAAGCATTGCTTGCAAGGTTCATAAAGACTGTCATTCACAGTAGTGTAGCTACATAAACACCAATTTGTATACTCAAAGTGGTAGTGACTTCAGAGTGGAAATACCCCAAACAGTAAATCTATTATACTTCCTTTCCTATTGAAAGATATTGCCATTGCTTTTAGACTCTGCTTACTCTAAATAAACTACAGCTGGAAGGGAGTTTCTCCTTTGAATGATGGAATTGAAAAGACATTTTCTCCCCTTAATCCTAGTTAATATTACTTTTCTTACTCTGCCAGACTATCCAATTAGATCTAATGGTTATTTACAAGTACTAGCAGATTTAAGTGTTCGATTCCTCAGCCACTTTTCTCTTTTTAAAGAAAGTATGTGCAACATTTATATTAAATGCTTTTATAATCTACATTTTTTTCAAGCTAACTCATCAGGCTGCACTCTTTCACTCTAGTTCATCATTAGATGAAAGAAGAAATAGATTTGCTTCTTTTCAAAAAATTATAATTTTCAAAAAAATATATAGGAAAAAATATTTTATTCAGTAATTCTGTACTACCTTAGTAGAGAAGCAATGGGCAGTGTATTTGTACATTATACTCTTAAGTTATATTCATCTTTGAGGATGCTTTTTATTTCACGATTGGTAGTATGACATATGTTATATTGCCATAAAGATGAAAGCAAGATGAAAGAAGGAGACCATGAGTTCTAGTCCTGCCTTAGCCTTGAAAACTGGCTGGGTTGACCTTGGGCCAATCACTCTCCCTCTCAGCCCAATCCCCCTTATAGGATTGTTGTTCAGGGGAGAAAAGGAAGAGGAAGCTGTGTTGTATACGTTCACTGCCTTGAGTTGTATGTAAAAACAATAAAGGTGGGATAAAATTACTTATTTAATTAATTACAGCAATTATTGCCCAGATTGTAATTAATATAATTAATATAACTTGTATTGCATTGCATTTAACATGCAACAGTCTTTTTAATATGAACTTAATATAGATGTATCAACAGAGAGGTGTTCAAATTTTTTTTTAAGATTAAATGTACTTCTGATCCTTGCTGTAAATATGAGTAGAGATTCTTTCCATGATTCACAGTGAGGGAAGCTAAATATTCAGGAATCCTTTCTAGCTGTGCTTACAGTTCTGAGAAAAACATGTTTGCCTTGCTTTGGATATTCAAAAACTGTAGCATACTTATCACCAAATGTTATTACAAAACAATATATAACAGGAGTCTGTTACAGAGCGGTTATTGAGTCTGAGTTTAAGAATAGACAGATATAAGTTGGAAGATACTTAGCTCAGTAACTGTGAAAAGGATTTTAGAATTGTAGCTGATCACAAGATGAAGGTCAGGGTCATATCCACTGAAAAGGCCATTGTAGTTCTAGATTGCTCTAGATTCTAGAGAGAAAGAATTATAAGAGGATGAGGAAACTGGACATGAATTCTTGTGAAAAAACTGAATACATTTAGACTTGAGAAAATAATTGAAGGGACCATATAGCATTTTCCAAATACATAAATAAGCATCATATAGAAGAAAGTTAATATGCGTTCTTTACAGCCCCAGACTACTGATCATAGAACTATGGCCTAAGTTACAGGAAAGCTATGTTCTATAGTCCTCCCGTAATGATTGCTTTGTTTAGTGACCATTCAAAGTAACAACAGTGCTAAAACATTACCTTTACAATAATACCCACATATACAAAGATGCCCAGATATGCAGTATCTCATAGTCATGAGTTTGACATTTGTAAACTTCATAGCTGACTTCCAACAAGCAGAGGCAATGGAAAAGCTGGAAGTAAAATCACAAGCTGAGATCATTTAATACCTCACTTGAAAACCATGGTGTAACTGATGTCATAAGTCTGATGTGATCATATGATATCCACATTAAATTGCCAGTCTCCCAATGAAGTGAGAACTCCCTGTATTTGCACATTATTTATTTATTTATTTTTACATTTATATACCGCCCCATTCCGAAGACTCGGGGCGGTTTACAACTTATAAGCAAT
>JANHFL010003018.1:25999-40965 GCA_032468155.1 Oxyrhabdium leporinum
CAGCAAAGGGGGGGGGAGGGAACTCCCTCCGACCGACTCACTTCCCCTCCACTCGGCAAGGGACCGCAAAGAGGTCGGGAGGCAGAGGAGCGGCGTCCGCTCCCTACGACGGTAGCACGGACCCGGGGCCGAGGACGATTAAAGGGCTCACCATATTGGGTGGGCTCCGGGTCTGGCTGGAAAGCGAAATGGGCCGCGCGCCTGCGGGGTGGAGACCCCGTAGCCAGATGGAGCCGAAGAGTGGAGACCGCCGCTCTCCGGAACCCGAGACCGGCGAGCGCCATCTCAACCACCGCGGGGGAGGGGGTCCTGTCCCGGGGACGAGCGCGAGCACGTTGCGGGGGAGGCGGAGACCCGCACTCGCTCCTCTCATTGGTAGCGGCGCCAATGGTAAACAAACCAATCGGAGCCTTGCCAGCTGGGGCGGTGGGTGGTTTTTGTTTTTTGTTTTTTCTTTTTTAAAGGAGCGGAGCCTTCCTTTAAGAACGAGCGACGCTGGGTTTGCTTTACGCGTGCGCAGAGGGCGAGCATTGATACGCCGATGGGGTAAAAACCCAGATGGTGAGAGAGGAGAGTGAACGTTTGGGCGGAGCTTCTTGTAGGGGAAAGAGAATCTGGTGTAGGTTTACACTTCGGGTTCTAGTTTAACAGGTAGTGGTTGCGCTAGTATAAGATCGTATAGACAGCATTCTTTCCTTTGCTGGGAGACTAGGGGAAAAAGCAAGCGTCATACCCCGACGTTGTGGGGTTCGCGCAACGATGTGGGCCTTCCAATCAAAGGGAAGGCAAAATTGATCTTCACAAATTGTCTTGGTCTTAAAAGCACACACAAAAAGCGTCGATTTAATTGTACCGTGCATGGAAAAGATTCGAATACAAAGAAAAGAGCGAATCTTCCTCAGCGGAGAATATGCTTTTCGTGCAAAAGATGTCAAACTCTCGAGAAAGCAGGGATCCTGCTGAAAACCTGGATGGCCAGTCGTGGCTCGGTCAATTCGGTGAGCTGCGTTTGGGTTACCGCAATGTGTAGATTCACATTGCCACGATGTGTTTGTTGTGTAATATAATCCAGGCAATATGTCGGTGCAGATCTTGGATGGTGACCCGATTCGCTTTGCTGTATACTTTAGTTGGAAAGTATATGCTGTACTTATAAGTATATGCTAACCTATTCTCATGACTAAGTTTCCCATGGTTTACAACTGGGTTCACACTGAATATCAAGCCATAAACTAGTTACACACAGCAACATTTACAACAAACTGCAATGATGCCAGAAATATATGTGCAATGTTGTCATCGGGCAAATACCACCTTTACATATGGTACTTGTGTTCTGACATCTTACATAAATCATGGCATTTATATAAAGATGTCTTTTCTTATCCCCCTTGTCCATGGGTTTGAACAATGTGTTACATTAAAGCAGGGCATGGTTAATCTGCATAGCATGTAATTGTTAGAGAAATTAAATAGTGTAATTATTAATTGCTAGAGGTTGATAAGAAGAGATGCATAACACCTAGCCCAAAGTAATGTAGTAATTTTGGAAGATGGGATCAGGATTCTATTATTGGTTTAAATAATGTAGATTAATTATCAAGTTTCTACACTGCCCATCTCACCTGGGTGGCTGGTTTATAAATAAAAACAAAGCTAAAAACAAAGTTAAAAATTAAGAGGGTAAAAATACGAAAGAGTCAGAGGGAATGCACTCCAGTGACCAATCACCTCCCTCAGGATTGCATATCATTCCTAGATTCCCATGCCAATTGGCAGAGCCAGATTTTGACCCTCTTCTGGAAGTCCACTCTTGTCCCAATCACACTGGAAAACATCTTGTCCCAATTACATTGATTCATCCCACCTAGGGGTGGGTCAATGTAATTGACTAGATGGGATGGGTCAATGTAATTGGGACAAGACAGTTCCTCAAATAACCTAGTCCCATGCCATGAAGAGCTTTAAAGGTAATCATCAACACCGTGACATGCAGTTCATGCAGCAGAGATGTTATATGCACAACTCCAGGTGCACTCAAAAGTGCTTATGCCACCGCATTCTATACCAGTTGCAGTTCCCAGATACTCCTCAAGGATTTCCCCATGAAGAGTGTATTCCAATTATCCATACAGAAGATGGGCATGAGTGACTGAAAGAAGGGCTTCTGAGAAGGGTGTAACTGGCGCACAACATGAAATTGAACAAAGGCCCTCTTAGCCATGATTGCCATCTTCTCCAGTAGTTGTGAGTTCATGAGGAATCCAGATTACACATCAGGTTCATCTGGGCAGTACAACCCCATTCAAGAACAAAGATGGTAAGCCCCCAGATACAGGAGAGCCATTATTCTTCCATTGCATGGATTGTTTCTTGTGGTAAAATCACAGTCCAGACTACTTTTGTTCTCCCGTGTTATTCCGTACTAATCTCAATCATTCTCTTCTCCATGCTATTTACCTCTATATGAAACCTCTAGAAGAGATCATACATCAGCTTGCAGAGAGATATCGTCAGCACACTTGATTCACTTTTCAATACATCGCCATATTGATATTAATATATTATACCTACTCCACAGAAATGAAGGTAGAAGTTTACTTCAAGTCAAACAAAATGTTGAAGAAAAGTGTGTATTGGATGGTTAGGTAAAAGACAGCTGAAAAACCATTTGTAAGTTAAAAATTCTTTTATTTCCTATATATTTAATATCAAAACCATGTAATAAAAAATATAAACAGAATACTGGCAAGGAAAAGCCAGTATTTGGTCAATTTCTACAAAAGATTGAGGGGAAAGTTGATAAAGATTAATCTTGGCAATGGCTTACAACTAGAGCATTAAAAAGGAAAAAAAGAAACTGAAGGCTTGATTTTGGCTGCCCAAAAGCAAGCTATTCAAACTAAGGCAATCAAGGCAGAATTAAAAAAACAATCAAATGATTCAAAGTGCAGATTTGCAAAGAAGAAGAAGAAACAGTAAATCATATGCTGAGCTCATGCAAGAAGCAAGTGAAAATATTGTTGGATTTCTGAAAAGACTAATAAAGTCTTGACTCACAATACCAGATATAACTGTGGTTGAAAAGAAGAAAGTGTGGACAACTGATGTGACAATACCAGGGGATACATGAATAAAAGACAAAGAATTGGGGAAGATTACAAACTATCAAAATCTGAAATTCAAAACTGAAAGATAATATAAAAACTAGCTATTGGTTTCTTGGACAGCACTTAGAAAATCTGTGCATTGACAAAATTTCCATCTGTGAATTATAAAAGGCTAAACTGTTTGGATTTGCACATATACTACAACCGATACGTTACAACATTGTAGGTTCTTGAGAAGAACTTGTTACGTACGAAGGCCAACACCAGCTAAACTGACTTCACATTTTTGTGAACAGATAGTAAACTGAGCCAGGTAAACCTCCAGAGTCACAAGGAGCCCTGCACATTGCCATAGCATGAACTAAGCAGTAGCATCATGTGACAAGGCTTCCCACTCAGTCAGTGCCCAGGGGCACCAAATAATCTTTGTTGCTGCAGCCTTGCAGTGATAGCCAAACTGCTCCAGATCTTACGCCCTCCAGAGGGCACAAAAGAGCACCTTCCTCTAAAAATGATTTATTTCCCTCCTCTCCCAAAAAAAAAGGCTTAACTAATATCTGTTGAACTGGATCACACATGGTTGCTGTTAACTTCATTTTAAAGTCAGTTTTAAATTAATAATTAAATTCAAAATAGATGATGAGAAGAATGGGGAAGAAATGAAAGAGGGGGCTATCTAAATGCATGTTGTATACAATGTTTCTGTTTAATGTTTTTATTTCATTACAATATCACATAGCTAGGAAAAATAAAAAAAATGCTTACAAAATATTGATGGCAATTATCAGTTATCAATGATTAAGGAGCTTATAATCTGTGAGCACATATATGTAGAGTCAGTATGGGGTAGTGGTTAAGGCACCTGCCTAGAAACCAGGAGACTGCCAGTGCCAGTCCCACCTAAGGCACAAAGCCAGCTGGATGACCTTGGACCACTCGCTCTCTCTCAACCTTAGAATGGAAAAAAGGCAAGCCACTTCTGAAAAATACTGCCAATAAAACAGCAGAGGACTGCAGCTAGGAGCAAAAAAATGCTGCCAACTTTTAAGCATGCATGTTGCATACTGAATTATGCTTTCTGGTTTCTCTACATTAACTAAGAAATATGTGAACATCTAATGTATTGCTATTACATGAATTCGCAATGTACTTGTATAGTCATATACAAGTATATCATACACAAGTACACAAGATTTGTTCAGTTTCGGTAAAGCTGCACAAAATGATTTTTTTTTCTGCGTACAGCATGTGAGAAAATCACAGAGCACTGCTCCCATCTGTTTTCACAAGAATGCTTGTTGGCTCTCAAGATCTATGTGTTTGGTATCTCTGCTCCTTGGACTTATGATGGGCTATTGCTAAGGGTGTTGTAGATATTGAGCAGATACATCCTTAGATTAATTGGCTTAGACTTCCTCCCTCAGTTTCTGGGAAGAACGTAGATGAGACTTTTGCTTATACGTTTAAAATACTGTATTATTCCTTCTTGGTTATGGGACCCACTGATTGCGGACTCAGTCTCTGTGATGTTTAGATTCCTCCAGGTTTGAAGCTGGAAGCAGGCCAGCACCAGTGGGGTGACACCAAAGGGATTACCCCTGTAAGGGACGCTGCACAAATGACTGCTGTATGGCACCATGCATCATATTTCTGCTGTGTGCACAAATTATGCTGATGGTAACCTGGGATGGAAGAAACTTAAATATCAAAAAATAAAAGCATTGGCTTCAGGGAATCATTGCCAATGAAATAGATATCTTCTGAAGAATAGAATTATGAGGATCTAAAAAATGTATCCAGCAACCTCCTGATAAATGTCAAGGTGGTCAACAAAATAAAGCTGTGCATCATTGTCTTTTTTCACAATGATTCTGTACAAATGATGTTTTACAAAAAAAATGATCTTTTACAATGATTCTTTACAAAGTTATCTAGTCTATAACTTTGAGATATCCTGATGTTCTTCCGGTCTCTCATCCAAGTACTAAATGTAAATTATCAAGTAGTGCACAAAAATCTACCCATGACTCATGAACATACCTTTTTTTTTTTACACAGCCAGGTACAAATGATTCAAATTATCACATTTTGGATATGAGAAGATCAAATTCCACTGAGAAATCCATAATGCTGAGAAAAGTGAAAGGAAAGAAAGGATGATGACAACCATCAGCATGGTAGATGAATTTAGCGCACTGTTTGGAAGATTTGAAGGACCAAGCTGAGGACAGATTATCCTGCACAATATGTGGTCACTAAAATTCAATATTGACCTGGTAGCAAATAATATTTAAACTAATAAAGCTCAAACAATGCAGGTCTCCCTTTAAGACTTCAGTTATTCCTTCCTCAACTCTAAATTTCTTTATACACAGTAGTCGAGATCTTAAAAGGATCACTATTCTTAGGCAAGGTTGATTGCCAAAGGATGTTAGATGCAATCAGAAGTTATGTGGACTAGTAATTGACAGTTATATAAATGGGACAATGCTGTGCTCAGGTAGATTAGAGGGTCTGAAGTAATACCCAGAGTAAAAGATGCTTGGGAACGGAACACCATGTTTGAATTCCATGCAGATCGTGTTTCAGGGTTCTTGAAATTTCTTCATAATGCCAGTTTATAACCTTTGATCTCCAGTGACTTTCACTGGCCTTTAATCCTGCCTCTGTCAAAGGCTTATCGTTTGTCAGTGCCTTCCTAAGTCCTAGGTAAAGCAAGTCAATGTAGGCTGTGTTGTGAAAACACAGATTCTCAATGAAAACATCAGAGGGAGTATGTTAATACTTAACTGATCAGTTGAAACACTATACATCAGATGAAGAAAGCTGCAGCTCATGAAAAAGTATGCCCTTTGTTAGTAAGAAAAGGCGCTAAACAGGAGGAAGTGCTGCAGTTTAGATGATTTTGAGTTGTTAGGATTCAAAATGAGAATTTGTCCTAAGCCTCTCAGAAGGTATCCTCCCTAGATTTTAGCAGAGTAAAAGTGAAAGAAGGAAGGGGTCCTTTTAGACTTGCAAGTTTCTGTTAATATAACCTTGCAATAAAGATAAGAGCTAATACTAGTTGTGCTTATCTGGACTACAATGTAATGCTAATACTTCCTGACTCATACATATAATTACAAGTATGATCTATAATTTTACAGTTTACAAGCTCAGTGTGATATTTTCTCTTCAACATTGTTTGACTCTTAAAATCCTCTAACCCTTTCAATAAGAACCTGGCTTGAAAATGAATTAGCCTCACAAGTCAATATGGATTCTTGATATATTGTTTCTGATATTCCAAGCTATCTAGGTGAGTTACCTCAAAAATAAATTCCACTTTATCTAAGGCATCCTTAATATGGCAGCCTTTTTATGAGAGCTGTCCAGGTCATATAAAAAAGATTCCTTTGGATTTCTTTCAAGTTCAGGATACTTTGAAATTTAGTAATGGTTGCAGAGCAGCTTTAATGCAAGTTGCTGATTTGGTTTGGAAAACTGATTCAGTTTGATTATTTAAACCCATTTAGAAAATCAATATGAATTGCCAAATTGGATCAACTTAGTCTGGATTTCCAAAAAAAGCTTGTTTCTACATATGACTAGTAAAAAAGTTCAAAAGTATCTCTAATCCAACATTTTGGTTTGACTTTGTTTTCAGAATATCAAATCCATTTGTGGAATTTATCAAACTGCTTTCACATTAAATTTCTAAATTGAAGCATTGTAAATTCTTAAATATGAAAACATTCTCAGCTTCAAAGTAAATACTTAAGAATAAATACTTAAGTTTCAATATGACAGTTTACATAATGACAACCATTAAAATACTGACCTACCTGCAATGATGAAATCTACTTGTCCTGTTCCAGACTGAGTAACTTTATAGTAGCAAGATACAACTGATTTAATGATGGGATTGTAATTCAAACAACTAAGAAGGCAAACAGAATGATCTGCTATGCCATCATATGTGAATTCCAGAAAAACACAGGTCTTTTTCAAGGTGACATCAGATAGTCGGGGGAAAAGGTCAAGAGGGCTAATACCAGTTGCAGTCAAGAGTCTCAAAGGTGCTTTTCCAAATGGCAAACTGGACTTCCTTGGTTTTTTCTTTGAAAATGTTTCATTTCTTATCCTTCGCTTGTAAGCTTCTTGGCTAAGAATGCCAGTCAAATGCCTGAGGATTTTTTTTCCATATTCCTTTTAAATATATATATGCATATATTCTGGTACAGCGTAATTACTTGCTCCGCTCATTGCAATAATACCTTACTAAGGCCTTAGATTAGCCTTGCAAATTGGGTATATCAAGGTTTAATCAACGTGTCACAGTTAAATAAATCACTTATTCACTGCCAATAGAGCCCTGTTTGTATTTACACCAATGAATGAATAGCTGTAGAAGGCTACAAGGTGTTCTAATTACATAGGAAAACTATCATTGTTCCTATTACATCAACACTGAGAAAAGTTTGATGCTATTGTTCTGAATACAGACAGAACTCCATCTATATTAGGATATATGCATTAAAAATACAATGGCTACAGACTGCCTTTCACATGAGTCAAGATGACGTCTCCTTTTATAGCAAAAAGAGAGGAGGCAAGAAAATAACAATTGTAACACTGAAATTAAGACCCTAACCCTAACCCTAACCACAGGTAGTCCTCAACTTATGACCACTTGTTTACCAACTGTTCAAAGTTACAATAGACCCACCAAAGGTATTTATGACCCAGTTCTGAGGTTACAATGGCTCCCCTTCTGCTTGTGGTCACTTGATCACATTTCTGGTGCTCAGCAACTGACCCACCATTTGCAGTGTACTACAGTCACATTACCAATTTACATTTTTGCCAAAACCAGCACTTATTTCCAGTTTGAATTGAAGTAACAATCAAGAACAAAATAGAAATGTAGATACAGAACAAGATTACAGAACAAGACTACCTCTGAACACAAAATTCTGATTCGGAATTTCTTTTCAACATCAAAGCCAGATCAACTCACTTTGCACAAAAATATATGTCATTTTATCCCCAAGCTTTCTTCATTAATGGACTGAAGGAGGGGAGAGATACGTTACTGCTACTATTAGGCAATTGGGAGTCAAAAATACTGGCAGATCTAAGAAAATAACCCAAGATGTAACAGTGATATTAATCTGCCTTCTGCCTATACCTGTTGTCAAAGGCAGTAGCTTATAATTGAATCAAAACTTGATCAAACTGTAAAATTAGCTTGGCTATATAGATTTGATAACTCACGCTCCTCGTTCGATATGTTTATTCCCACGTATCATATGCTTGTTCCCACATATCATATGAAACGACACAATTGACTTATTTGTGGCTCAAACATAGTTTGGGATCTTCTTTGTGCCAAGCAGAGTTCATAAACTGGTTTCACAGTCAACTTGCTACACTTTTTCATAGTGTCAGTATTCAATCTGAAATCAATATCACTCTCTCTCTCTTGGTTTGAGCCTTAATTTTTAATTTTCAGAAAAATGGCTCAGACACAAATGAGTGTTGGTGCACCTAACTCTACAAGGATATTTAACATTCATCCATCCATCCATCCATTCATTCATTCATCTCTACACTTTCAGAGCAAATGTTGAGCTGCCATTACCTAAACCTTAGAGCAGCTGGGACAAATATAATTCTTTGCATTTGTGTATGAAAATGATATTCCTCTTTTGCTGGTGAAATATTTTCCATCAGCTGAACTGGAAGAGCAGTTCTTTTCCTTTCTTCCCTTATAAACCCATTATACCACAACCTGTTTCCATTCCCCTACAAAAATGATTATAAGAAGGAAGGGTAACTACTTTTGCCTCCAAAAGCTACAGTAACTTAAACAGACAGGTCAGTCTATTTTGTAGTTTTCTTTTATTTTCCCTTGTATTTTCATACCATTACGTCTTTTTAAAGGTAATCCTCAATTTATGACCGCAATTGAGCCCAAATATTCTATATTTGTTAAGTGCGTTTTGCCCCATTTTACACCCTTTCTTGCCACAGTTAAGTGAATCAGTGCAGTTGCTAAGTTAATAACATGGTTGTTAAATGAATAGAAAACAGACTCATTCAGGAAAGTTTACCTAATGCTTGATAAAATTAAGTCGCATTGGTGGCTAGATTGGAAATAGTTTTCAGCATGTTGATTCAATAATCTTCCTTGTCCATTTGATAAAATAGTAACACAATGAACAATAATTTTACAGATTAAGTTGACATCATTTACTGAATGAGGGAAAAGAGACACTTGTTTTTCTTTAAATAAATCTAAGACTTCTCACAGCCTAGGGAATTTTGGGCTGAGATTTAACTAAAGTTGATGCACACCCCTAATATATATGCATCTATACATATTTCCTTTGTGGTTTGTTTCATTGTATATTTAAATGAAGCAAAATTAGACTTCACAAATGAAGAAACTGATGAGAGTATTCAGACATTTTCAAGAAAACGTTAACAGCACAATCCTATGCTTTCTTTTTTCCCGTTCAGCCATGTCCAATTCTCGGAAACGGCCTGGTTAGGTCCCTGCAGTTTCCTTGGCAAGGTCTTTCAGAAGTACTTTGCCACTGCCTTCTTCCTACAACTGAGAGAAAGTGGCTGTCCCAAGGTCACCCAGCTGGCTTTCTGCCTAAGGGAGGATTAAAAGTCACAGTCACAGTTTCTACCTTGGTGCCTTAACACTATACCAAACCGGCTCTCTTATCTACTCTGAGGTACCTGCAGGTACAATTAGCTAGGCTTGTTTGGTTTTGGCTGATCTCAAAAGGCTAAACAGGGTAGACCTATTTAGCGTATGGGTGGGAGATCAAAAGAATAGCAGGGACGTCTGGTCTGACGTCATGGTGGGATCGACACAGGGGAGCGGGGCTCCGCATCCCGTCAACTCTTCGTTGGAGGGCCCCCCAAGGCGCTGAAGTCACCTTGTAGGGATGACAGATGAGGGGCACCCTGCAGGTCACAAGGAGTGGGGGCTCTCCTGCTGGACCCAAGGTTCTTTCCCTCTTCTTTGAAGACAAAGACAAGGTAGCCAAAATGGCCACTGTGACAGCCGAAGAACCAAGATTGTGCTAGTGGTGAGAGTGGACAGTGATCGGAGCTGGGTGAGGTGATTTTTAATTGTGCTCAGGACTTGACCCTAAAAGAAAATCTATCCAAAAAAGAGGCTCTCTGGAATGCTTTTTAGCGGCAACTCAAGAGACTTAGAGAAAATTGACACCCAAACAGTAAGTAAATTAAAGCTGTAAAATATAGAAAGATTCAGATGTAAATTTTATTGGCATGACTTTGAACAGGGATTTGAAATGCTGGATATGTGATTGTCTATGAGATACTATACTGGACACTTTGTTCGATCTAATCTAAAAATAATAACTGGCAGAACAGACTTAAAGTGGATTTTTAATATTGATTTTTGGCTGAAAGCGCCATCTACTGGATGAATGGATCTATAACATGTCATACTCCTAGAATAACAGCCTTGAAAAACTTTGATAAGAGAACATAGCACCTGGAGATCTGCTCTATTATTCACTGTTCTATACTTATCTATCTTATGATGTCTAGAAGTTTAACCTTGAAAACCTTGAAAATACCTAATGGAATGATTTTAAATACTGGAACCAACTAGCAATTTAAAGAGTGGACTTAAAGAGTAATTTTGGAAATCCCCTGGACTGTATAATTGTGGAATATAAAGAACTATAACTATTGTATCTCCCGATGAACAAAACTAAGATCAAGTAATCTGTTGGCTTTGGGAAGTCAAAAAGAATAGACTCTGGAGTGGTGACAGATTACTGACAGAATAGTAAATACTATTTGGACTTTTCAAAACAAGGCAAGATGGCACATCAGGAAGAACTGGAAGCATTTCAAAAAGAAATCATGTTGCTACTCCAAAGTTTTCATGATACGATGATGGGGAATTTCTGGGAGATAAAGGACTTATTACACAATATAACTGGAAAGACTGAAAATGTGCAATAAGGAACAATGAATCAAGACAAAGAAATCCAGGAAACAAGGGAGACAACTGGAAGCTTAGACAATGAGACAGAACAGACTACACAACAAATAGAAAAAGGAGGAAAAAAAGAGATTATAAAGTTGGGAGAATACACAACAGGAGAAAGAAAAATAGAACTGAATAAATTGTACAATACTTTTGGGAAAAAGATAAGAGAATTTGGCAGACTCAGGGGTGGAATGGCAGAAGAAAATAGTGGAGATGGAAATAATGGTTGGGTTAAAAACGAAAGATTTAGATAAAGACCCAAGGGAGGAGTATGGAAGGCAAGTTAAAAAGAGAAGAAGGGAAATTTTCCAAGAGGGTGAGAGATGATGGATAACAAAGACTTTTCCTTAAAAACAAGAGTGGCTGTACTAAAAATTAGAATAGACCAAAAAATTAGAAATAAGGGGAATATTGTTATACATATCTTTATACAATACCATCAAAGTGAAGATTAGAGGTTAAGACTAGATTTTGAAAAAGGTTAAAACCAATTAAGTACGTAATTAAACTACATTCATACAATTTATCTCTCTCTCCATTTATATAAGTAAAAGAGACTTACTTATGAATTGTGTCTTATATTTTATAAATAGCTCCAAATGCTTAATCAGAATACGGCCTGTTACAAGTTGATTAGCAGCAGTTTGAAGCAAAGATTCAGCAAGGTTCATTAACGATCGAGCTTCACGAGTGAATTGGTTTAGAATGTTCTCTTCTTCGCCTATTAAATATATTAAAAAGAGTAAGAAAGATTTGGGGGCATTAAATTGCTCAAGTTAGCTACTTTTTTCTTGTCACCTGAAAACAATTCCATGCAAAATGACTTACAGGTAGTCCTTGACTTACGATAAATAGTTCAGCAACCATTTGAAATTATGACAGCACTAATAGGACTTACGATCTCTGTCCAAATTTACAGCCAATGTAGTGGCTCCATGATCACATGATTGCAATAAGGGTCACATGACTGCAATCTGGGTGCTTATGACCAGTTGCCAAGTGATCACCATTTGCAGTCTTCCCTGCTGGCTACTCCTGGAAACCCTCTGCCTCTGCTCTTTTAAAGGGGCTTGCTGAAAAAAAGGACTGTTTTTCAGCCAGCCTCATTGTCAGCAAAAATATTCAAATTTCTCTCTCAGGATGAGTTTTGCTCTTAAAGGAGCAGCAAAAATGCTGCTTGCTGGAGAGACTTGAGTCTCACTGCCAGGCAGTGATTTTGCTCCTTTTTTGAGCAACAAAAGGGAGAGACTCAAAGAAGGAGCAAAAAAATAGTCCATTTTCACCCAACCTCTTTAACAACAAAAATGCTGCCTGACAAGATTGATTTTTCACCACATGGGGTGGAGTGTCTCCAGCAGGCAGGAGTAGAATGAAGCCCCTGGGCTGGAGAAAAGCTGAGATCACGAAGGTCTGAGCTGCTTCTCACAGCCCAGCACTGTAGTTCCCTTCTGTGCATGGAGAGGAACTGCCTCCCTCCCTCTATCCACTTAATAACCACACCTGGAAAGGCCAGGACACCTCATAAGGCTGGGTTAGGTCATGTAGTAGGTCACATTGCAACTACCTCAGTGTATGACTGTGATTTTAGGTTCAATTACAGTCGTAAGTCAAGGATTCTCACTTTCCTATCTCACTTACATACATACTTTCCTATATCTCATTTTTTAGCCTTGCATGTAGATGTAACTCTATTATTCTTGCAAAAGGGGATTTTTCTAAAAAAATAATATATATTCTTTCAGTCAAAACATCAACGAACATTCATGAAGCATATTATTCTTTTATCATAATTTCATACAATTTACATGTATCAAATATCCAAATGTATGAAATATCCAAAACAACTCCTCCATTATTCTATATTATGTAGCTACTTCCTATTATGTAGCTACTTTGATCATTTAACTATTCCCTCAGACTATAAAAATAATTCTGTAAATGATTTACATACGATTGAAAATGAATATATATCTGCTGTCCTGCCATTCAAACAGATGTTTTAGTATACTTTGAACATTTTTCGAAGGTATCCCCATATCATCCTTTGGCCAGGATTTTATGATGGTAGCAGATACAATTTTACCCAGCTTGTTCAGATCATATTTAGATATCAACTCAAGCAGATTCTGTTGTTTCTAGAAAAGAAATAGAAAAAAAGAATGTAGTATTAGGCAGTAATGAATTCAATGTATCACACAATAATTCTGCACCTGTATCAAGATTGTCACAAAATTCAGTTATCATGTAATGGGACTTCCCCACCGGAAATGTGTTTTTCCTTCCATTTGAATTTTTCTTCTACTTGCTGAGATAGATACTGCTCTTACAATAGGGATAATCACCACTGTATGGAAATGCCGGCTCCTAAGCAATTAGTCCTCAATTTACAACATTTTACCATTTCGTTACCGTTTAGTTACCATTTGAAGTTACCGTTTAGTTACCATTTACCATTTTACTGTTTAGTTACCATTTGAAGTTACAAAGGCACTGGAAATACTGACTTACGACCATTTTTCGCACTTATGACCGTTGCAGCATCCCCACGGTCACGTGTTCAAAATTCAGATGCTTGGCAACTGTCTCATATTTATGACGATTGCAATATCCCATGGTCTTAACCTCTGATGATTTTCTGACAAGCAAAGTCAATGGGGAAGCCAGATTCACTTAACAACCGTGTTACTAATTTAACAACTGCAAGGACTCACTTAACAATTGTAGCAAAAAAGGTCGTACAATGGAGTAAAACCCTCTTAACAAATATCTTGCTTAGCAACAGAAGTTTTGAGCTCAATTGTGGTCATAATTTGAGGACTATTTGTAAACTAGAACATGGTGCATGGGCAGGATTTGAAGGCCCTTCATCTAACTTTTCTATACCGTATCTGTAAACTGCAGAATAAACAGCAATCCTTGTAAACCTAAGCAAAGACACTGCTACCGTTAGTCCAGGTTAATCAATCTTCACTTATGAAAGTGACAGAAGGATCTTGAATAGCTGTTAGAAATGGACCGAGAACAAACATTATGTGAATGCAAATTCCTATTCGTAATAAGAGTGAGAATCATCTTCTGGGAACAAAGAAAAGATTGTGACAAAGACCATCCCTGCTGTATGGGAAATATAAAAAACCCTCTGTCAGCAGAATCAGTTAGTTTAGTATATATCACCTATAAATAGAGGTAATAATATACTAAAAAACTAATTTATTGAATGGGAAAACATGAAAGTATAGTTCTATGGTATGTTACAGTAAAAGGTATTTAAAAAATCCATGCTAAATTTTTTAAACTATATCATTATGGCAAGGACACATTACAGGTCAGGGTTTGATGTATTTTGGGCTGTATGCAGAAGTATAACCAAACTCAGCTATACTCTTTTTTAAAAAAAACTAGTTTTCTCTTTATATTAGCTTGTTTACAATTCTGTTACTTATATAGGCATATTCATAATTATAAACCATCTTTATATTTAATTTCATACATAACATTAATTTTTCTTTGTCTAATTCCTACCTCTTATTTCTAACCATTCATAAAATCTATTCCATGTTAAATAGTATTCTGTGTGTCCTTTATCCTTCATTTTTAATGTCAGTCTGTCCATCTCTGCAGTCTAGTTATTTTCTGAATTACATCCTCAACTGATAGGGTGTTCATATTTTTCCAATATTGTGCGAATACAATCCTTGCTTCTGTCAATACATGCAAGACTAATATATAGTCCCTTTATCATACCGTACTGGCATTATACCCAGCAAAAATATCTCTGGTTTCAAATCTATATGTTGCTTAATTATCTTTTCCAACCATGTATGTAT
>JANHFL010003018.1:41065-53842 GCA_032468155.1 Oxyrhabdium leporinum
CGGGCAGGGGCGGGGCCAGTCAGAGGTGATATTTGCCGGTTCTCCGAACCAATCAAAATTTTCCCTACCGGTTCACCCGAACCGTTGCAAACTGGCTAGATTTCACCTCTGAATGTGTAATGAAGCACAGCTGAAGCAATTTTTGGTCTAAACTTACATTTTTTATACATTTTTAAACACAATAAATATAAACAAATGTCTCTGCATTTCCAGCTTTCATCACTTCCACCATCAAGATTCTCTTTTCTTCATCTTTAAAGATTTGCTTAGCATTCATACTTTAACATATAGTGCCACCCCTTTTTTTGTGTTGTGATAGTGAGTAAAATAGTTTTCCCAATTTAGAATGTTCCAGAGGTATATAATGATGTCTTTTTATATGTACTTCTTGGAGTGATATTATATCCAGTTTTATTTTTTTTAATTTAGAAAATGTTTTTTTTTTCTTTTCATAGGGGAGTTCAGTCCATTTAGATTGACTGATAACATCTTTATCTCTTTTTGCATTCTTTTATTTATATACAGGTTTTACACTCCTGGTTGCTCTTATTTCTCTAGGTTCCTTTGCTATTGCTCCTTCTCGTTCTGCTCGTTCTTTTTTCTCCACTTCCCTCTCATCTGCTTGTAAATCTTTTTCTTCCAACTTTGGAGCTTTTGGGTCTTGTTCCTCCTCCATGGTAAAGTGACAGTCATAGAATTCCATTGCTTTATCTAAGGTGTCCAGTCTATATCTTTTTTCTGCCAGGTGACTCCTTCAGGTATCAGCATCTAAAGTTTACATTGTATTTGATCAAAACTGTAGTCAAGAACTGGTTATTGTTTTCGAAGGTCTCTTACTCTCCTGGGGATCTGCTTCAAGACTACCAATTGCTTCCCTTTGTATTGCAATGGTTCATCTCTTGCCTTGTTGAGGATCTCATCTCATAGATTTTTTTTCACAAACCTTACATGCACTTCTCTTGGAAGTTTGTCTGCTTGCGTAATTCGTGTGAATTCTGAAAGTTTCATCAATTTCTATTTCCATTTCCTGCTTATCTATTCCCAGCATCTTCGCCAATAGCTCTTCCATTATCTCAGGTAAGTCCTCCCCCTTCTCCTCCATTTTCTGAAATCTCAAGTAGTGAGCGGCTTTCTGTTTCCAACATTATCACTGTATTTTCTAACTTTTTATTTGCTTGTGTCAACTTATAGTTCATATCATCCACTTTTTTTCTACTTGTTCCGATTTTTCTTCCATTTTCTGAATTCTTTGCTCATTTTTTGTTATCATTTGCTGAAAATGTTCAAGTTTTCCATCTATATTTTGGATTTTTTTCTTTCATCTGTTTTATCATTTCTCACTTTCCCTATGTCTTTCCTTATCTCACTATGGCTTTTTGTTATAGACTCTTGTAGTGCCTGAAACATCACCAATACCTCTTTTTGTGAAATATTGGATTTTTCTAACTGTAACATGCTCTCAATTGACCTCTGGCTAGATGGGCTTGAAGAAGCTGATAATGGTGTAGAAGATGCCTTCTTCCCTATTTTGGTTATATTTGAGATTGACATCTCAGTATGCTAACAATGGATATTTCCACTAAACTTACTAACAACCAATAATAAACCAACCAGAAATTAACCAACTGTAATATCTTAACACTTTAGTGTCCCAGTTTGCAGATAAGAAATAGCCCACATATCAAAAAAGAAAAAAGAAAAAAGGAGCCCTGTTAAAACTTCAGCTCCCTCCTGTTCAATTTCAATCACTCTTCAATATCTCAGAACTTTCCAGTGTCTCAATATTTTGGTATTTCAATACCCAAATCAAAATCCATTGAATTTGTAATCCCTAGGGCCCAATGTGACCCCAGTCTTAGCTTTTAATATTCCAATGGTTTGTGAAATTAATCCACAATGAGAAAAAAAAGAAGAGAAAAAAAAGAAAGAAAAAAAAAGTTAGGAAGAAAAGTTATAGAGGGATTAAAAAAAAAAGATTGTTTGTCCTTGCCTATGTCTTTTATATTCTATCTGGTGTCTTCAATATCTCAATGTCAACATTTCAATATCAAACTCAAAATCAATTAAATTTGTAATCCATAAGGCCCGCTCTAACCCCAGTCTTAACTTTGATATTCCATTAGTTTATAAAGTCAATCCACAAAAGGGAAACAGGAAAAGATCAGAGGATAAAAAAGAAAAAAAATGTCCATAGGAATATCCTTTGTGTTCTATCGATTAATTTGTATCCCCAATAATCCAATGTTCAAAGGAAAGAAAAAAAAGGAAAAAAGAACAAATTTGTAGATGAACTAAAAGAGAGGGGAAAAAGCCAAAAAAAGGAAGGGAAAAGGAGTCTATAAAATCAGTATTTGTCTTTTCCATCCATCAGTCAGAAATATTTATAATCCACAAAGGTCCAGGAACAGTTCTTCCCTGTGGCTATCCCAATCTTGCTTTTTCCCACAGTAGTTTTCAAAACAAGACTTGGTCTTTAATCTGTTTTCTAATACCAGATGTATAGTACTCAAAACAAAATATTATGAGTCTCTTGTTAGGTCTAGCCAGTTCAAAGTGGTTCTGGTATGTACCAGCTTTACCCAGTAGATGGCATCTTTGCTTCCTTTTCCCTTTCCACACTAAGTTAGGCGTAAGGGGGAGAAGAAGAAAAAAAGAAAGAGGAAAGAAAAAAACTTTCACTCAAAGTAACCACCAAGAGGTTTGAGAGACATAGTTCAATAAAAACATATCTATCAAATTATACTTATTAGGGTAGTCAGCCCAGTCTTTCTCATCCAATTAAGAATAGTTGTTTCACTGCCTCACTTTCATTTCCAGCGGGTGTGTAAACCGCTCAGAACTTTCACTCACCGCTTTCCGGAGGGGGAAAAGGGTAACAATTCCCTCCCTCCTTCTCTCTGGTCTTCCTTCTTCAAAGGTGTTTTGGTGAATTTAATTTAAGTCCTAGATAGAAATTAGCTGTTCCTTACCCCAATCCGATACACTGTTTCTTTTCTGCTTTTCTACCTGCTTGCTTATTCCGGTTGTCCCAGCTCTGGTTCAGCAATTAATAGCCGTCTTCTTCTCCGCCTGTCAGAAAGGTTTTCCTGGATCTAGCAAAGTAGATCACTGTCCACTTGTGATCTACAGGAGCCCTTCCTTTTCTGTCACCCCTATGAGATGGTGTTTGGCTTCAAAGAGCCTCCAGGCAGGCAGAAACCAGCTGGCTTCACGGAGCCCCGCTAGCCACAGCTGTTCCACCCCGATGTGAACCGAAAGTCATCCCTCAGCTACAATCTTGAGACGCCCTCACAAGGCAACATACTGCTCTCTGTGTCCTGTCTGCTAAGATGTATAGACAATGCATTTCTCAGCCAACATGGAAGGAGAGGATGGCATATATCTGGAAAGTACATTGCTTTAATCTGTGACTATCTGAAGCATAACAACCATTGTATTACTGAAAGTTCAGACAATATTTGATATTAGATAAATTACCTGGTATTTTAAAAAAAATTACCTGGTATGCTGAATCAATAGCTTCAAGGGCACAATTTTCAAATATTTGCAAAATCACAGAATTGAACTTTTGAATTTCCTCGAAGTGACTACAGTAGACTTTAATTTGTTCAACAGCTCCTTCCTAATTAGAAAACATCAAAACAAAACACAATTTAGGGTTACAAAATATTTGTAGTCTCCAAAGTGGAGACATAGAACAGAAGGATTTGTGATAATGGCAATAAGACCTAAACGTAATAAATTGTTTTTCAAAATATATAAAATGTTGTCCTGCTTGTTCAGTATGGAAATAGGACATAGGGTACCATATACTATTATTTTTTGCAATAGTCTTTCTACAATAATTGGGCATTTATAGTCACTTAATTTAGTCCTTTTTTAATTGGCACACCTGAGAGAATCTCAGAGGGTTACAATCACACACACACAAAATGTCCATCCTACAATTAAAATTATATAATAATTAAGCAGTTCTCAAACATTAAGCCACAGATAAAATTATTTTTTTTAAAAGAAATTAAATAGATGGTGACATCTTTAAATCTAGTCTTCTTAATAATTTGATGTTTAATAATTCCTTAAAGCCTAGGAAGTATGAACTAACTGGATTTCAAGGAGCAGGGAGGTTCCATAACATTCATGCTGCCACAAAGAAAGATTTGTAGACCTCCATTCCTTAAGCTCATGGAAATGGGAAGGAAATTAGTAGTTTGGAAGAAATTCCATACTTGTTTACGTCAGGTGCTTCATTCGATCTGAAACCAGATGTTCTGCATAAACAAGTCACCAACTGTTCATATATGAAACTGAGGTCTAAACCTGCCACTTATAAATGTTGTACTAAAGATTATTTGGAACATGTCCATGATTACCATGGAGATCATGAACACCCAAGCCTATTTCAACCAATCCAGAGAATATGGAGATTGAAGTCACTAAGACATGAGAAGGCTCCAATACCAGTCTGAGAACAAATCAAGGGGTTCACAGAGGGCATCTGTCATGGTGGCTGATGCACTAGAAGGATACTCAAGTTGTCCCCAAAACCAACTTAACATATAGGCATTTATATCCCATTATCTCTGGTATAGTGCCCCTGGCAACAGGTACAATTTCTCTCCAAGGTTTAATATCCTCCACCCTCTTTATCCCTACTGGGGAAGGACCTGAAACCCAGGAACGCAATTCTCTGGGAAGGCAGCAGCAACACCCTCCTCAGTTCTCAATAAAGCATACCAAAAATACATTTTCTTCCCAAAACATGTCTTAGACAAGAAAGAATATAATAAGAGACTTGGTTCAGATAATTTAGAGACTCTTACAGACATGATATTAACAGACATGATATTAACTATCAAAGAGCCCAGTAATGCTGAGAATTGTAGTCATCACACATCTGGAGGAAACCAGGTTAAGAAAGATGGTTGTAGAAGCAAAGCCAATAATTGACTTGAATTGCATAGTTGTGCCAAGCCATATTTTAATCATTGTTGAACAGAATTTACATTGAGCAACAACCTGTACAACCACACATCAGCTCAAAACAAAAGGTAAGTTTATATTACTATAGTGATTCATTCTTGTCCCAAATCATATTTTCCTCATGCTAGAAATTCCAAGGAGTTTTGCCAGATATGATAGCGATCACACTAATCTTAGTTAAATGACAATAAAAGAAGACACATGTCACAAATGTATTATATAAAAGCTTTCCACACACTTCAAATAGGTTATGCTCATCTAGATCTTAATTAGTACAAGCAGATTAACATCACGTTCACATGACACGATATATCTACATACCTGTTTAATTCTGCTTTTCAAAATTGTAATTAAAGTGTTTTTCCAACGTTCAGAATTACTGCTATTAGAAAACTTTATTTTCAAAAAGTGATCCCATGCCTACAAAGAAAATATTATTTTATGTTTTAAAGCCACAAACGAAAAACTGTTTAAGATGGAAGTAGGAATAAGAGTATTTATTCTGCTCAAATTGAAACATTTAACTTTAATGCTAGGATATTTCATCATCTATTAGAAAAGAATACATGCTTTTTAAGAATTGCAAACCTAAACTGAAGATGTAATGTCAGGTTAAGCTCCACCTTCAAACCTGAAGGAAACAATTTGAGATCCTATTATGACTTCAGGGAAGTAACTATGAAAACAATGTTCATAATTTCTAGAATAAAATAGATTAGTTTTCAACTTTGGTTTCGCCTTTTGTCTATCCTCTAATTTTTCTGAAGTAACACTCTGCAAACTTGTGAAGAACTGAGAAAAATATTGCAACTGGTGACACGCCTCTGATAGGCTAGATCAGCGAAGGCTAACCTTTTTGACACTGAGTACCCAAAGTGTGCGCACACATCCCCGCGCATGCACCCCACTCCTGCGCATGCATGCACTTCCCTGCATGCACATCATCCGCACATGTGTCCTGCCCCCCATGCACACACGTGCACCATCCGTGCACGCACACCCCCACATGCACCCCCCCACTGCCATGCATGCACGCGCATGCATGGCAGAGCTCAGCTGGGGCGACGGCTCACATGCCCACAGAGGGCTCTGCGTGTCACCTCTGGCACACCTGCCATAGGTTCGTCATCACAAGGCTTGATGACCAACAGAGATGCTGGTTCACTTTACAATGTACACTGCAAAAATTCATGCATTAAAGGCATGTTTAATTATGCATGTTTTCAGTAAGGATTACTGATATAAAAACGGCTAGGAAAAGAAAATTAGAACTACTGTTAAAATAAAAAGGAAGCTATGAATCAATGTTCTATATAAAATCTAGATATAGTGCAATTCCAAAACACAAACCTCAAGTTCCTTTTTCGAAGAAAACATAACTGATCTTGTTTCCAGCAGAGATTTTGGAAGACGGGAATAAAACCAATTGCTAGTAGTTTTACAAACATCTTGGAATATTGTTTTGGCAAACTCTACGTCTGAAACCTGTCATATGAAAATATAAATTTTGAATGAAAGAGAAGCCTATTTCCTGAATGAGCATAAGTAAAATTTTAAGAGAGAAAAATCCACCTAGAGGCAGTTACCCATCTCCAGTAATAGCAACAACAGCAAACATTTGTCTATGTCAGGTCCTTGGGAAAGACTCAGCTATAATCCTAAAACACTTGGGAGGGTATCTCAGGCATCACAGAATGATCCATTCTGCAGCCTACTCAGATTTGTGAAATTTGACCACAGAAATGAAAACCCATAGTTCAAACCCTCCATGGAAGGCCCTTGGTGTCTCTATGGCTATACAGTATCTTCTGAACATCAAAGCAGGGAATAATACATATGGTTAGATTCAGTATACCCATAATCTGTGCCAAATTTATGCCAGGTTTGATAATAGTCTAACTGCTATCATCACATTAGGGATGTGAATTTCAAGCCAAATTACTTTGTGAAGTTTAAAATACTTTACAGAAGTCCTCAACTTACAACCATAAGTTAGCCCGAAATTTCTGGTGCTAAATGAGACAGTGGTTAAATGAATTCTGAAATGGATAGGGTCTCCTGCTTGAGCAGGGGTGGGACCAGAAGACCTCCAAGATCCCTTCCAATTCTGTTTTTCTAAGTCAGTTTGAAGGGGATCAAGAAAGTCTTTTCCACACTCATCTTAATGAACTATCAAAGGGCAAGAGCTTACCTCTGATGCAAGTGCAAGAATTGTTGAAACAATCTCAACTGCTGTACCTAATAACTTGTATTGTGGTATTACTAGAACCTGATCGCTGCATATCCCATGAAGTGTTTGACAGGCAACAGCAGAGCATTTCCAATCTTCTTTCTGAATTGTACTGAATTGCAGAAAGTTTGTAAATTTTTTTTTTGCAATCAAGAAACACCACAAATGCACATTAAAAGTATGCATAACAAAATAGGCTCAAGTGTTCAAAATGATATTTGCAATGAAAACGAAGCTTATAGGAAAGTAAAATACATCTCTTCATTTTCATAACCAGTCATGCACATCCCCATAGTTGATTCTTTGAATTAGGAAGTCTTCTATAGAAGCCATTTTGTGAATACGAACATACTCACTCATAATTGGGTGGGCTGGGAATGATAGGTGTTGGGAAGCAGGGGTAGGTGTCTGGCTCAAGCCATAGAGCCACATGTGAGAGAATCAAGTTGGTAACTTTATTGCATTTTATCTACAGTACGGGAATTTCCCCAGACTGCTTGCCCTCCTTTGGGAACAGACAAGTATGGTTCCATGGAAATTGGGGAAGGCGGTGTGTCAGTCCTGGGTCTCTTGCAGCTGTGCAACAATTCAAGGCTAATCCCCTGCTTGATTCCTATATACGTATATGATTCCTCCTCCCTGAATGGCTGGGCATTCCTCAACAGAAGGCCAGCAATGGCAGCAGGCAGTTGCTAAAAAATGGGGGCAGGGACGGGGTGTCCATGGAATATCATACTCTATAGTGGGATTCCTCTATAGGAAGGAAGAATGAGGTCATTTCTTTTTCTTTTTCCTTACCTCAAAATCACTTCCTACTTTTTTTCTAATGGTCTCCAGTTCTCCTTTTTCTAGTAGAAATATCCCAACCACAAAATGCTAATCATGACACTGTCACACACGAAAGTGGCTTACAAATATTAGTAAACAAAACAAATAAATCTTTCTAACTTCTTTTAAAGCGTTTTTATATACTAGTGTTTATGATTATTAAAATAACATGTAATCTTTTATGACTAGTTTGTGGATCATGGGCAATCCATTTGATGGAGCACTTTATTGTGCACAGAGACATCATACTTCCTTCAGACAGCAAGGGCCACATAGGCCATTTTGCCTTACAAGGCTGGGTCACAATTGAGCAGCACATCAGCTTTGCAAATGGCGGTTTCTGAGCATGCTCTCTAGAAATTGCAGAAACATCAGCTGCTTATTCCAATACCTGATTAAATCAAGTACCTCCTCAAAGACTTGAGGACCCTAGTTGTGGGTTATCATTTTCAGCTTGACAAAGCGAAGTAATTCACTGTCAATTTTTCTATTGTTTAGTTCAGTGCGGCGTGTTCTAAATGAATGTTTTTTCAAAAAAAAAATACATGCACATTTTACTTACATCTTTTTTTCTGACAGGATGTGCAACAATTTTTCTAAAAGCTTTTCTACATCCTAAAACAGAGAAAAAAGATTGGATTAAAAAGAATCAATGTTTTAGACAAACATCTCCCAGTCAACTGGCTTTGTAAAGTTTACTGCCTAAAGAGGTTGGTGTATGTGTTTCAATGTGGGTGTATGCATCTGAATGCCTCCATTTGTAAGAAACACATCCAGCCCCAGAGAAGACTTGGACAGTTAACAGATCTAAACATAAATACCGCACCTTCATAAACATTGCCTGCATTGGATCATGCATAAATGGATAAATCAAGAATTTTAGGTTGCAAAATACCGACAAAAAACATGTTTGGCTTACCCATGGGAGGGCTTATCTGCAAGTATATATAGTAATGAGACTTTCCTCTTCTCTCATTTACCTGCAAGTAATTCTCCATTAGCTACCTAACCTTAATCTATGTAACCACTTGCATCTTCTTTCTGAAACCCATGCACTCCTTTTGCCAGAGAGCTCAGAGTGTACTGTTATCTACCAATGGGCAAGAGGAGAAACTACTGCTCCTAACATACCACCTTTTTGAGAGAAAGATGCAGAGAGGGCATTTCTCTGTACAGAACAGTGGCAATGGTTTATTGGCGGTTGCAACAATTGAGATTGTGGAGGAAAGACTTAGGGAACCCTCTTGAGAGAGTCACAGATGACAAGCCATGACAACTCTGTGCATCATTCTGCAAGCATGCACCATGGAAAGCAGCAACTCAGAGTTTTGATTTTGTTGGGTTTGTTACTTGGAACCCTGACAAATCTCCTTTGCAACCTACTGTTAATATGGGACCCTTCCAGAGGTGAGTGGTGGATATTGTGAGCCCAAGATATCAAAGGCAAACAGTATGTCTTGACTGAGGGAGTTTTTCCTGTGGTAGATTATTTGGTATGTCAAATTGATGCTAAATCTGTAAGTCAGGCCTTAATGGACCAATTTACTAGAATAGTTTGGACAAACCAAGTTCTCATACTTGCTGATGTATACTTCACATCAGAAGTAATGACAAACCTATGGGCCGAATGTAAGTTTGAGCCTCTGGTATCTGTCCCTTGCCATCATCAGACAAAGTTGATTAAAAATGTTAATCAGAACAAACCTGAAAGTTTGTGTCATTGCTCAAGGTCTTCAGTCTATGAAAAGTTCCCAGAAGACAGTCGAATGGATCAGCATACGGGTCAGAGATAAACTCTCCCAGGTCGCATAGTGGTAACAAGCAGAACCAGGATCTGAATAATGTTCGGCTTCCTTTCAGCAAATGCTTGTTTTGCATTATTATATTCCTTTTCAACGTAAGAAAAGCATGACAGTTACATAGAAATGTGAATAAAAACATGGCATAATATGTATTCTCCGAGTACTTCTTGTAGGAGCTTCAATTTCAAAATTATACAGAATGTGAGTCCAGAAATTAAGAAATTTCAAGTTGGTTTTACATTTTGCAGCTGCTGTATCTAAAAGAACTGGGTTTGCTGACTCCGAAGGTATTTATTTATTTATATTTCATAATTCTTAATTGCCCGTCTCCTCCAGAGAGTTGCTCTGGGCAGTGTGCAATTTAATCAACAAAATTAAACAATTAAAAACAGAATAATTTAGGATTAAAATGTTAAAATTATAAAATGACTTTATAAAATTTCAAAAGATGAAGACTTCCAAGATAAATTAGTAGCTGTTGGTACAGGCGGCAGGGAGGGGGATTTCTCATGGGGCCAAACAGTCCATAATTATGTGGGCTCCTGTGTCCCTAACGCAAGGCTACACAGCCAAATTTTAACCCCTTTGCAGAAGGCCAAGAGATTAGGGGCTTTCCTCACCTGTGAGGGAAAGCAATGACAATGCAATAACATAAAATTATCATAAAACATTTAATGACACAATACAAAATTGCATAAAACATTTCCTGTGGTCAGATCTTGATAATCGATTGTGCTATATACTTCAATATTGGCTACTTTGAAGGCAGTAATATCTCCCTGAATTTTTAAGACTTTAAAGTACATTAGAAAGCAATTGAGCAATATGGTATAGACCCTGAAGCAAATTGGTACCCATTGCAGCTCATGAAGCAAAGGTGTTACATGCAGCCTTCTTGGGCATCTAAAATTGCCCAGATGGCTGTGTTCTGCACCAGATGAAGCTTCTGGATACTTTTCAGGGGTAGCCCCATTTATAGCACATTGCAATAGTCCATTTATATTAGTTATCTAATATTGATCATCAGAATAAAGTACAAAATATGACCCTACCTAAACTGTAGTTACTAATTCAGAAGTACTTGGTACATTCCCTATTGATCTTTTATATCACATTATTATTGTTTTGTAATATTCTCAATTCTTTCTTGAAACCCTTGCATGGACCTGACTAATTTATTCAGTCATTTTATGGACTAATCAAGCACAAAGACCTGCACCACTGGAGAAAGTTTAATTATTCATGCAATGATAACTTATTTTCATTAACCTCTGTATCGTTTGTGAACGTCACAAACATTTACTATCTTGGAAGATCACATCACCAAATGGCACTATTTCTATTTCCTGGAGTCCAGCTTTGCAGTCTAAAGGTAGTCCTCAACTTAAAACCACTGTTGCCAAGCAAGACATTTGTTAAGTGAGTTTTGCTCCATTTTACAAAGTTTCTTGCCACAGTTGTTAAGTGAATCATCACAGTTGTTAAGTTGGTAAAATGGTTGTTAAGTGAATCTGGCTTCCCCATTGACTTTGCTTGTCAGAAGATTGTCAAAGGCGATCACATGACCCCAGGATACTGCAACTGCATAAATATGAGTCAGATGCCAAGTGTCCAAATTTTGATCACGTGACCATATGGGGGATGCAGCAATGGTTGTAAAAACATGGGGAAAACAGTCATAAATCACTTTTTCAGTGCTGTTGTAATTTAAAACAGTCACTAAATGAATAGTTGAAAATTGAGGACTATCTGTATAAATATTGAAAATCCATGTCTTAGCTCAAATTAACTTTTAAAAAATCAGAAATTATTTCAGGGATAACAATACTAGGCTGAAAAACTTACTTGTATACGTTTTTGCTTTTATCTCTGAATTCCAAATACCGAATACATTCCAACCTTGCCCATTTCTCTTCTGATTCAAGGCAGGTCCTAGTTTTATATTCAGAATCATTCACAGTAAATAGATAAAGAATTGGGAGTGTCCACACCCACTGGTGAATCTCTTCTTCAATACAGTTATCATAGAACATTATCAACTTCTCCGCCATACTGAAAGAGATAGAAGAAATTAAGATCTACTAAAAATATTTTTTATCAGAATCCCTCTGTACAAGTTAACTTGCCTTTTTTACTTCCAACAAAAATAGAGTCCTTCAGATTTATAACAAAATAACATAACTTTGCTTTTTTTCCTATTCTATACTAGTGGCCCCCAACATTTCGAGACTAATAAACACATACAGAGAATACAGTGTGGGCTAGAGAAAATACCTGCCCTAAGATAAGAGGAATCAGATTTGCAAAATAGCTGCCATGAACAAACAGCCATTGAGATTAACTTTAATGATCTAGAGATCAAGCTACCTCCTTTACCAATAACAAATGGGATCTGTCTTCAAATAGTGAAAGAAAAATTCTCGGTTGTTCTTACTTGAGAGGATTCACATAATTGGAACTTACACACCTTTTAGAAGAGTGAATAAGACTTTTCATTTTCTTTTTTTCCTGTTCAGTTAATTTTGTCCCCTTCAGCTCCATCCTATCTACAATGCACTCAGAAAGTATTCAGACCCCCTTCACTTTTGTCAATTTTGTCATGTTGCAGCCTGATTTTACAGTTCTTGAAATTCACTTTTTTCCTCATTAATCTACACTCAGTACCTCATAATGACGAAGTGAAAACAGAATTTTAGAAATGTCTGTAAATTTATTAAAGGGAAAAAATTGAAATATTACATTGGCATAAATATTCATACCCATTGCAATAACACTTGAAATTTAGCTCCATTGCTCCCCATTTCTCTTGAATGTTGGTGACATGTTCCTACACCTTGGAATTGACCTGTGGTAAATTAAATTGATTGGACAGGATTTGGAGAGGCACACACCTCTCTATAGAAGGCCTCACAGCTGACAATACATATTTTTTTT
>JANHFL010003018.1:62748-73892 GCA_032468155.1 Oxyrhabdium leporinum
AACCTCCCAGCGCCGTAAGCCCGTTATTCGGCTCACATCCCAACCGGAAGAGATGGGCGTCTCGCAACTCCGTCCTTTTTAAGCCGAGCTCTTCGCCTGCAAAGGAGCTAACGGGGCTCACCGTAAAGCAAGCGGGCTTATCTGCAGGGACGCATCTCCGGAGCGCTTTACTTACCTCGGCCGAGATCCAAAACGAAGCAGCAGCGCCGCGCAGTGAAAGAAACGCTTTCCCTCGAAATTCGTCTTCTCCGACCCGCAAACGCAGCCGCAGCCGCCCTGAAGAAAGACTCCCCGGCAAAGTTTCGTTTTGCGCCGCTGCCTGCCCGTTTTATGAGAGGAAGCACAAACTATCGCTTTCCGAACGTCACACACGGACGCCCCGCCTCTCTATTTATTTTGCAGGCTGCTGTAGGACCGAAAGCTGATTTGCAGGCGGGGAATTCGAGGGAGGAGGAGGAGGAGGAGATTTGAACGCTCTCCGCACTAACAGCGGGAAAGCCCAACCCAGCCGGACTCGATTTAGCCGGCTGAATTTGCCCGCCCCCTTCCTCCATCCCGCAGCCGGCTGAAAAATGCCTCCACCGCTTTTTGCCGTGAGCTGCCCCGGTGGTGAATGTGCGGAAGCGCACACCCTGTTGAGGTTGACCTCTCTGTCGAGCCAGCTGATAAGAGAGACAACTGAAACCTCCTCCGTTGCCAAAGAACCCGTTCGGGGAAGCCGATTGCAGGACGGATTTTGTATCATTTCGAGATGTCTAGGTTTATACAGAGAGTCCTTGACTTCCAACCGGTTGTTTAATGGCTGTTCAGAATTAGGACAGCCTTGAAAATGGGTGCTTTAGGGCCCAGAAAGTCTTTCTGACCCTTGTGAAATGTCACACCGCAGTCACCTTTGGGGTATTCGTTTGCCCTTAGGGTTGGTTGTCAAGTTGCCCTGTGATGATCACTATTTGCAATCTTCTCTGCCAGCTCCCCCATAAGGTCAATGGGGAAACCGGATGGGAAGGTTGCAAGCTGCTGCCTCCTGCTGAGAGGTTTCCCTCTTGTCTCTGCGGGCTGACTGAAAAAAATGCCTGATAAGGAGAACTGAACTTCCTGTGCTGAAGAGAAAAAAAAAGAGTTGGATCCCAGAGATCTGAACTCTGTTTCTGGTGGAGTCATTTTCTGTGCGTGAACAGAAACTCAGTCCGTCTGCCAGGCTGCAGAAATAGGGCTCAGACCCTGAAGGTCAAAGCTCTATTTCTGCAGCTCAGTAGAGATCTTCCCCTCTCACGTGGATCTGGCGGGCAGTTCTTTCATTCTGCCCACTTAATGACATGGGAGATTAACAGCCACAACTTGGGATTGCCATTATTGAGCAAAGCAATCGTGGGCATCTCATTTATTGACCGCTTTGTTCAGTGATCCAGATTCCAGTCCCAGTTGTCATAAACCAAGGATTACTTGCATGTGCTTGCTCACTAAATGCGAGTCAAACTGTTGTATGGAGAAAAACAATTGGAGATTAGATTTATACTTCTGGGCAGTAGAACAAATAATGAAAATGAAATTAACTAATTGGAAGAACAATTAAAAGTGGATTTTAATACCGAATGAGAATATCTTTCGCTTGATTATTGCTTCTTTGCAGTCTTGGGAGCAGGAAGACGTACAACACTTTTACCGTCCCTAGATCTTTGTACCTCATAGTGGACATAATCAACACAGAAAGCAAAAGTGTACAAAACAACAATTGCATTAGGTTTCTTGATCAAAGATTAAATACAGTTTACAGTCTAGTAGTGTTTCTCAACCTCAGCAACTTTAAGGTGTTTGGACTTCAACTCCCAGAATTCCCCAGCCAAGTCCACACACCTTAAAGCAGTTGAGGCTGACAAACGCTGCTCTAAGACAACTCATTAGTAGAATTCTATGGATCAGTATGATTTTTCCAAACTAATGTAAGCCAAGGTGTGTCAGACTTTACAAAAAGATTGGAATTCTATTGACATAGGCTATAGTAACTGAACCTTGAAAGCATGACTTTGCTCCCTTTCGCATACCAAGGATAGTTGTAGGCAGAGTCAGTTTCTACAGCCAACTGGAAGAATTCAGCCGAATTTTCTACTGAAAAGCAGATTTTTGTTTTACCCAAAACTCAAAAGTAGATCATACTACATTGTAATATACTTTATTTTGGTTTCCTGTGTTGTGTGAACTCAGCAATAATGGTTTGCTCCAAACTTTTGACTGGATAATCTCATAAGTGACTAATCTTCCAGTATTACCTACCTAATTTCTTTGGTTCTTGCTCTCTACTGACCGTTAAATATCTTCCTTTTCATTCTTCCCTATAGCAAGAGCTACTAAAATTTCAAAGAATTGGAAACAGTTAGCATTAGAAGTGATTATATTTCAGCCCAAAATAATAGCAATACCAATAGCACTTAGACTTATATACCACTTCACAGTGCTTTACAGTCCTAAGTGGTTTACAGAGTCAGCATATTGCCCCCAACAATCTGGCTCCTCATTTTACCGACCTTGAGCCGGTGAGACTCGAACTACCAAACTGCTGGGAGTTGGCAGTCAACATAATAAGCCTGCAGTATTGCAGTCTAAGCACCAGAACACGTTTTTATCTTTCTTAGAGGGATCATTCCACTCTTGCTCAGCCAGTACTATCCTTTCTTCTGCTTTTCCTTTGAAGAAAATGCTCAGTTTGGATCCAGGGAACTGATTTGTACAATTGGAGTGCAAACGCTTCATCTAAGGGAGCAAAAGCAATGTGGCTGGTTTGTTGTTCTGCTGGAAAATGGATAGCTGGATATGTCAAGAAATTCATCCTCAGTTTTCAGGTGGTTAAACCTCTTTCATCTAATGGGTATCATCTAATGGATATAATTTAATGGGTATCATCTAATAGGTTCCTCTATTACTGTATTTTCATGCAAGTTTTATGAATGTCTACAAAGAAGGTTTGATGGAAGCCCCTGGTGTTGGATAGAGCTTTGGAGTTGAAGACCCAGTGGGTCTTCAGTTTCATTTGCACTGTCCTGCTCAGGACTGAAGTTAATATGGAAAAGGATTCTCTCCCCATGAATGTATTTTTCACCTGGATTAATTTCCATTGGCCGAGGGGTCCGCAGGTCAGTCACATTGTTGGTCTAATGTTCTACCTCGCTGTTTGCAAGCAGATGTAAGCAATTCCCGCAGCTTCCAAAATCCACTTGCTTAGTTTGTGGCTAAGGCAAAAGTGAAGTGTCCCAATTTTTTCTAATCTGTTATCAGTCAATGTAACCAGCAATTTAACTGTAGAGCAGACATCCATTCAGTTTACCAATGTATGATTACAATTTACCCTGTGGAAGAGCCACAAAGGAGTTAATAAAAGTCCCGTCTTCTGCGCTTTCCTTATCTTCAGTTCATGAGTACCTTCTTAAATTTGTCCTTGACAGAACTGATAATTTTCTGTTTTGCTTTATTTAAGTAGATTTCTCAGGCCACATATGCTGTTTTATTTTTAATGGTGGCCCTCAAAATAAGAGAAGACACCAGATGCCCTCATAAAAATCCACATCTAGGGAGGAAATTCTTCTAACACAGCTCTTTAGAAATATATCCCTTTTGTTTTCATTTCCCTGTTTTCTGCTGTCTCAGCAATTCACGAGTACTTGTTGCTGCAAAATGATGCTCAAATATAAATGGCTTATCATCACAGGCCCAGCTGGAGAATCTGAAAAAACATTACCCAAACCTACATATGCATCTGAAGAAGCTCCAGGCATTTCCTAATTGAAAAGGTAATGAGATTCAGGCTGCTGTCTTGTTGAGACTTCAGTTTTCTCTCTTGGATGATGGACTACTGAGCCTTTTCCAGATTACAGCTCTATGTAGTTTTCTCATGAATTCATTTCTCTCCTTGCAAGAACTGGAGTCTAGTTTTACCCCCACTAACTCGGGCTAGAGGCTACCGGCTTATGTCTAAAGCAAAAAGCTGTGGTAGGAAAAGTCAGAGTTTGAAAGAACAAACAAGAAGAAAGGATAAGAAAAGGAAGGTGATGCTGAACACAGTGGCAGTACAAAATGCACTGCTTTGTCTAGTTTAAACTAGTCACTTCTGATAGGAAATGTTGACAGTCCAGTAAAAATCTGGGACAATGATGTCAACTGAGAACACGACAGCAAGATTAAAAGTAGAACGGCCTCTTTATTCATAATTTAAGTGGGTGTTCATAAAAATATGTAAGTCATTTGAGCATATGATCAAGCTTGGCTATATTACAATTTCAAGTTTAAATGAGAAAAGAGATAGAATTATATGATAAACTAAGGACAGTTGATAGGCAAATAGATTTTGAAAATGGGTAGAGTGGAGACTTACTACTTTCCACAGGTTCCTCTGTATTTTAAACCACCTCCCTTTGTTGTGAAGGACAAAGGAAGCGTGCAGTGTGGAATCAAAAAGCACCCCTCAACAACAATCTTTCGTTAACTGATTATTTGAAGTTACAATGGCATTGAAAAAGTGACTTACATCAATCTTCACACTTACAACCACTGCAGCATCCCTATAATCATGTGATAAAAATTTGGGCACTTGGCAACCAGCATGTATTTACAACTGCTGCAGGATCCTGGGTTCCTGTGATCACCATTTGTATCCTTCCCAGCTGGCTTCCAACCAGTCAATGGGAGAAGCCAGATTCACTTAAGAACCACATAATTCACTTAGGAACTTTACTGATTCGCTTTAACTATGGCAAAAAAAAAATTGGGCGTGACTCACTTAACAATCACTTGGCTTAACAGCAGAAATTCTGGTCACAATTGTGACGATATGTCATATAGACTATATTTATTAAACATTAAATGTGCTGATGGAAGTTGCTCCAAATAGTGAGAGACCTCACTCCACAAAGTGATGCCCTTATATACATCTCATGAAAGAGGCGGAAACTAATTCATAAGCAATGCATGACGTAAACATACATATTCGTAGCTGATTTTTAGGTTTATAGGTAGTAAGAGCTTATGTTATTTCCTGCTGCTTGTTTATTCTCAGAAACCTAGAGGGAGCTCTGAAGCAATAAATAAGGGCAGAGAGGAACAAAACAATAAAGGGGGGGTGGGGGTGGAAATCATCCCCCATAAATCAAGAGGAAGAGGCAGTTTTAGAATGCCAGATGCCAAAAGGAAAACATCTCCCGTTACAAACCTTTGGGATGGTTCTAATAGAATAACAGACCGTGGTCTTTTATCTCTATATGTCAACTTGATTTAATTGGTCCCATTCATCTAAGAGCTGATTTTTCCCACAACAATAGTATGGGTATTATCTGCATGGTTTCAACTTTAGTACAATGCAGCTGTTTCTATCAGGGTGAAATAATAGATGGGCTTCTAACTGAGGAAATAAAAGCAAGGAAATCAGCTTTAGGAAAATCTAATATGCTAATCTTGGTATCGCTTTCATTTATGGTTGGTGACTTCTTTCCCTCTTCCTTGATTCAGTGACAGAAGACACGAAGAAGAGTGCAGTTTACTGGATGTGATCTGCAAATCTATTTTTATCCTCAGTGTCTTCTTGGATGTATACCATCCTTACAGTATCCACTGCAGTAATTATACAAAAACATGTAAAGATTTAACCAACGATAAATATTGTTCAGAGGTTGCTACAAAGAACATTCAACATACATTTTTATTCACAGAAATATTTTGTTCACAGAAATAAGCTCCTGAACATGATATACAGGATTTTACACAATTTCTTTAACTATTGTCTGTTGCATGTTAGATTGATATCTACAAACAGGTATCACTGTGATTTCCAACACGTTGCTAAAGACTTGGCTCTTAACAATGGGCACAATACATGTCTTTACTCTCCTAAAGAAATTTGATTTTAGAGTATGGGAAATAGATTCTGTGTTGAAATACCACTTCCTCCATGGTGAGCATATTGAACAGATTTATACGGCCACTGATCTCACATACATGACTCTGGTCAAATAGTAACCAAGAAACTCACAGTAAGTTTCTCTTTAGGCTGCCACGGTGGTATAAAGAAACACCATTTTAATGAATAAAAGATCAACTTTTAAAAATTGCAATAAGAAGCCCTGGCTGAGAAACAGTACTGTATATTGAAAAGGGAAATAGAAACTGGTATAGCAATAACTTTCACTTCTCCAATCAATTCTGCAGTATTTGTGAAAAAACGAAGAATAGAAACAAATTATTAGAAAACAATTTTTTTGCGGTAATTAAATTTATTGGAACGAGATTTGTGTGAAAGCTCCCATATGGCACCCTGGCTCCCACCATTTTGAACCCTTTTTTGTGCAACCTGCAAGTAGCTATGGTCTCTCCTATAAACTTTCATCATTTTTTTTTCACAGACTACAATTTCATCACTATAGTCCTCTCTCCCTCAGCTTCTTTGCTTATGGGATCAATGACCATTTCCCCCTGTGGCTTATTACCAGTTCAGCACAAAAAGATTAAATGAATCAATACACTGTAGTGCACAACAGATTGGAAGAGGTCCCTCTGCATATCGGTATCAAAGGAAGGAGACTTAACTAAGTGTGCAAAATATTGCATAATCTCCTTAATATTAAATGCTACTAAAATAATCCTTAGGACCATTCAATGCAAATTAGAGCTCTACATGGAAAGAAGATGCCAGATGCTCAAGTTAGAAAAAGCCAAGGAACACAATACATTATTGCCAATGCATACTGGATAGTTGAGAAAGGCAAAAAGAGGTCAGTATATGCTTCATCGACTCTAGAAAGGCCTTTGAGTGTGTTAATCATGTCAAGTTGTGAAATGTCCTTAGGAAAATGGGAATCTCAGAACACCTCATTGTCCTCATATTAAATCTGTAACAAATTAGGATGTCATAGTTAAGATGAAACATTGTGAAACAGATTGGTTCCAGTTCAGTAAACTGAGATAATAATACTTTTTTTATTCAACCTATATGCTGATTATACATCTATATATACATCTATAGGGGTAAGCCGGGCTGCTAGATGAGGATGGCTTTAAATTTGGAGAAACGAATATCAGTGATCTGTAGTATGCTGGTGACACTATCCTGATAGCAAAAAAATACAAATGATCTGCAAACTATAGTATTGAAAATCAAGGAGCAGTGAAGAAAAATGGGGATGACAATTAAATATAAAGAAAAGCTAGTGACAACAGATACAATAACCAATCTTAGGACTGACAATGTGCCTTTTAACACTATCAACAGTAAACGAACCAGCAGTCAAGAAATAAGTCACATACCAACAGGACAGCAGCGAAGGCCTTGGAAAAAATGCTTAGATCCCATGTCATGTCTATATCTGAACTGGACAAGCCTTGAGTTTCGACACTCTATGGATACAAAGGTTGGACTTTAAAGAAGCAAAATAGAATATTTCTGCTTTTGAACTCTGATGCTGAAAAAGACTTCTAAGAATACCAAGGATGGCTAGTTAAGAAAATAAATAGGTCATAGTACAAATTAATCCAGGGTTCTCAATGTACAAATGATCAGAGTCAAATGACAGTATTTATGCCAAGAATCAGCTCCCTTGAAAAGTTCATGATGCTGGGAAAAAACACAAAGAAAGCGAAGAGGACAAGTAACAGCAAGCTGAATAGATTTGATTATAGCAGCAATGAATGCATCATTAGAAGGTATAAAGCCCAGGTTGAAGACAGATCTTCTTGGACAAAGCCTGTCTACGTGGATACCAAGAGTCAACACTTACTTAATGATAGTTCATCAATGTCTTGCTGGTGTATGATAGTTTTTGACAACTGAGAAGCCAGATAAATAAGCAGGACACATCAGAATGCCACAAGTGGATGATAGCAACTATACAAAAAATGGAATGGCAAGTGGAAAAGTGATCAGATACATAAATTGATCTATACACGTGCAAGTAATCTGGCTTAATAGAAACTCTGTAAAAGAAAGGCATTTAACATTACAGATTACTGGAAACGATTTGCCATAGACAGTGCAATTCTGAAGAATAGTGTTCCATTAATAATATCATTAATTTCAGAAATGTTAAAAGCACCTGTATGATAAGCTACAGTCATAGAAGTATTTAATCCACGCTGATTTCAAAAGTTTTTCCTATATCCCTGAAATGATTTTCAACTCTTTGTTTGAATCTTTATTTGTTGAGTTGAAGTTCCTCATTTTTCCTATTAAAAAAATTCCAAAGTGCTCATGAATTCTGAATCCTGACTGAGATGTGTATTAATGCCCATAAATCACACAGTGGCTGCAGACTCTGCTAAGACTCCATTATGCCATTCTATGGACTCAAAGATTCATCCTTCAGTCTGAGGTTCTCCTACTGGACAGATACAGTCTTCAATGAGCTCACTTCTTTCACTGGATGATCCCAGTTGTAGTCAGTATGCTGCTGTTGTCATCCAGCAGGTCTTCAGTGGCAATGTGCAATTCTCCAAGACTTTTTTCTGCAACAGAAAATATGCATTACGCTATGAATCGGATACACTGTAGTTTCCATAACGCAAATCTTGCTTGTTTCAGACAATCTAAGGATTAAAAGCCAAGAGAACACATAAATAATATACAAAAATAGAATTCATTTGTACTCTGTTTATAAGAGATCTGTTATGTCCAAGCCACACACAAAAATTAAAATCAGATGCGTTAAAAACCATTAAAGTCAACTGAAAATATCTGACATTGGATTGATTCAAGCTTCTTGTTGCTTTTGGATCTGAATTATCTTAAGTGTAAGTAAGATATTCCTCAAAATGCTACGTTCCCTGATGGGATCATCACATTTATCTTTCCCCAGCAATAGATGAAGAAACAGAAGATTTTTGCATTGAGGAGAAAATGACGAGGAGATTTTCCCCTTTAATCTCAAGAACAGCACAACAACAAAAATCAAAGATCTGTATAAAGATCCTATGGCACATGTGCCGGAAGTGGAATGCACAGCCATCTCTCCAGGCACGCCAGCCATCGCCCATTGCTCTTCTGGGTTCTGGCATGCACATGCGCACTGGCCAGCTGGTCTTCTCGCACGTGGGAGTGCCAGAAACCGGAAGAACAGCTCTCTGGCGAGCATGTGTGTCCTGGCCAGCTGGTCTTCACACACACATGCACATTAGAAACTGGAAGACCAGGTGGCCCACTGGGAACCTGAGCTTCCACTTTCTGGCACTCCCGCGTGACGCACCAGGGAGCTACTCTTCCAGCTTCCGGTACACACGCATGCGTGCTCCCATTTCAGCACTCGCTCCCGAAAAGGTTCGCCATCACTGGTATAGAGCTTAGGTCACTATAAGAAAATGCTTCTGTTCCGATCTTCCTTTACCTTAAGAACTGCAGAAAAAAGGAAAAAATAATGCTGGACTCCACCGTAGCAAGTTATTTAAGAGGCTCTAGGTAGTTGTTTCACTCCTGCCCAGCAAAAAAACAATAAGTCTAGGCTGCCCCGACCAACAGTCTGCTTATAATTTCCAACTACTGACTGCATTCTGCTCCCCTTATGTTTACTTTTGTTGTTTCATTGTTCAGGCTGAGGGTTAGACTACACCTCACAGTACGCACCTTCTTCCAAGAGCGTATATAGATAGTCATCAATTTAACAACTACCCTGTTTAACAATCATTCAAAATTAGGACAATGCTGAGAAAGTAACTTTCAACCAATCCTAATTATCACAAATGCTAGTTGCACACTTCCCAGCCAGCTTCCAACAAGCGGAGTCAATGGAGAAGCTGAGGTAAAATTGTAAGTTGCGATCACCTGATGTCTTTCTCAACAACTACAAGGCTTAATGACAGAATTGTTGGTCCCAATTGTAGTTGTTAAACTATCTCTACTGACTTTTCAATTGATAGAGTACAGTTTGGGAAATATTTTTTTTCTGAAGGTGAGAACATCAGATTATATGGCAAAGGATCATAATTCTGAATATTCAATATCTAAAGAAAGTAAACTTTCTTTAGATCTTTGCCTACCTGCATCATTTAGGGTGGAAAAATTATGGAATCCCTTCAAGTCAGCAGCCAGGAAGATCTCAAGCACATGAGCCTGTGGGCATGAAGGACAATGGGAGAATTAATCAGTTATTTTTTTTCATAAGAGCTTTTTGAAGAGGGAGGGAGGGAGGGAGGGTTCAAGGGCAGAACAGATCCCTTGCTTATCTAAATTTTCAAGTTGCACCCTTTCTTTCTCTGACTAAAATGTAGGATTAGACAAATTTCTGGGTCAAAGGAAAGAATACAGTGCAAGGTAACTCAGTGGGCTGACACAGTATAAGACAGCCCATATAACTTGAATGTGCAGACTATATTCTAGAGAGACAATGAGAATTTTGTGTTTCAGAAACTTTGCATTGTTGGTATGTTTATGAATATATGTGGCTAGTCCACATCAGACTATATAGGAAACAACACTACAACTATTCCCACCATCCAGCTGTGTAGATACATTAGGGTTGACATGTCAATATTCCTAGCCAGCCAGTAAAAGCTAGAGAGGAGGCTGATTGAGAGCATTTCTTCAAAAGCTTAGTTTGTTATACAGGCAGTCCTTGACTTACAACAGTTCATTTAGTGACTGTTTGAAGCTACAACAGCACTGAAAAAGGGAGTTATGACCATTTTTCACACTTATGACCATTGCAGCATCTCCATGTTCACATGATCAAAATTCAGATGCTTGACAACAGACTCATATTTATGACAGTTGCAGTGTCATCTTTTGCGACCTTCTGACAAGCAAAGTCAAGACGGAAGCTAGACTCACGTAACTTCTGTGTTAATAAGTTAATAGCTGCAGCGATTCACTGAACTGTGGCAAGGAAGGTTGCAAAATGGGACAAAACTCAATAAATATCTCGTTCAGCAACAGAAATTCGAGGCTCAATTGTGGTTGAAAGTCAAGGACTACCTGTATTCATGCTCCTTATCCTCAAGGGTTAAAATCTTCTACATGAAAAGTATATGTGTACTTTGTCACTAAACAATATTTTCTTTTTACAAGCATAAAATTTGCTAGGCCTCAAAGACTCTTTAAGGTTAAATTACCCAGCCACACTTTACTTTTGGGGGGGGGGGGGGGGGGGGGGGGGGGGGGGGGGGGGGGGGGGGGGGGGGGG
>JANHFL010003018.1:112717-123548 GCA_032468155.1 Oxyrhabdium leporinum
GTCGCCCCAGTTCAGCTCCTTTACACATGCATGCACGCCTCCCACTGGCCAGCTGGTCTTTGGGTCTCTGCCACGCATGCGCAGGGGGCAGTGTACATGCGTGGGGGTGGGGCACATGTACGGGGGCAGGGCGCATGAGGGGGACGTGCATGCATTGCATTTTGGTGATGCATGCACGCACAAGTGCTTTGGGCACTCGATGCTGAAAAGGTTAGCCATCACTGAGCTATAACATAAATTTTGTATCTTGTGCAATCTAATTTATAGAATGGACTAGATTCCATAGGGTTCTACTATAGCTATTCAAGGAAATAATTTCTTTCTCTCTTTCTCTTTCTCTCTTTCCCTTCCCTCCCTCCACACTCCTCCTCCCAGATAGAATCAATGCTACTTTACATAGAAGGGTTTAGATGAGGTGGCTCTTTCTGATACCAGATTTTGGGTAGCAACAAAACATTAATTTGTGATAATTTATATTATGAGGAATAGCAAGGGCAAGGAATTTATTGCCCCATGTTCCAAAGTAATTTGGCCAGCTTTGGCTGCTATGCATCGGCTTCTTGGTACCCTTTGCAGAGTAGTGCTGGAGCCAAGATATAATCCCACTGGACATCACAAGTCTTTATAACTGTTTCTCCATCGTCTAAAGCTTTCCTCTGTTCTGCACATGTTACAGTACCATACACCACACTGTCATAAACGTTCCAATACAATACCGAGGGTACTTACCGACTCTCATGGCTCTATTTGTGAACTGAGGGCTGTGCAAGATTTCTTCCTCATCCAATTGACCCAGCACCTTGGCCTGCCGTAAGTAGGGGGTAAGACGACTGGGGGAGATGCCCCTCACAATTCTGTAACGATGGCCCTCCACCATCTCCCATAAACGATCTTCATCCATATCCCGAAGTTCTTGATCAACGAGGTTGGGATCATCTACTCCTGTCTCCTCCATAATGGAAACCTAAAAGGATAAGAGATGTTGATAGTTTTTGGAGGCAGGTAATGAAAGAGTAACTGTACTTTATAAAATCTATCTTCGATTCTACACTGACATGAAGCACGGCAGAAATTAAATCCTACAGGAAGTGGCAAAACAGTTTAGCTTTTAAAATGTTTTAAAATCTTGCTATTTTATCCAAATTACATTATTTCAGCTCCTTTTTATTTCTGGTCTGACTGTTACTGATTTCGGCTATATTAGATTGCATTGATATTACTATTGTTTTGGTTTTAAATTGTATTATTCTATTTTTAAATAATCATACAATGCCTATAGGTAATTTAATTGATTGATCACTTTAAGGCTAAAAATGAACTGTTGAGATCTAGATTAGATTCTCTCTATTTCAAATCTGTTACTGTTACCTATTACTATATAATAACATAGTCTATAGTCAGAGCTCTGTCTATTCTTTGCATGCGCATATGTGTGTAAAATACAAACAAAGCCATATACATACATACACACTAAACTAACAAAGTGAACCTTGAGGCAAAATTCTATATTCCAAAAATTATTTCTTTTTTGTCTCTAGCATCAAGAGTTCAGTTAGCATAAACGGCCAGAATATGATAATTTGGTGAGTTGAGACTCCCTGATTTATCTTCTCCCAAGGCTATTGAAACACTTTTATTCCAGACAGCATTTGGCTTGGCTGCCTGTCCCAGGTTTTATTTAAAAATATTAAATAAAAAAATATTTTATTTAAAAATCAATATGTTTTAAGTAGTCTTGCACACTGATCATTCAGTGTTTGCTGTCGGTAGTTTGTTTTTAATGAGGGGGGGTTGGAGAGGCCAAACACACCTCTTAAGGAAGAGGATGCTTAGCCAGGACTAAAGCCAGGACTACATCACATAGACAAATGTCTGGCTACAGATCTAAGTGACTGAACAGGTTTATAACAAGGGAGTTAGGCCTTCAGACAGTCAATCCCTCAGCTTGGAATTCTAGCTCTTTAGTAATTTAGAGGTGAGATTACAGGTACAGGTAGTCCTCGAACTTATGACCATAATTGAGCCAGACATTTCTGTTGCTGAGACATTTGTTAAGTGTGTTTTGCACCATTGTATGACCTTCCTTGCCTCAATTGTTAAGCGAATTACTGGAGTTGTTAAGTTAGTAACATGGATGTTAAGTGAACCTGGCTTCCCCATTGACTTTGCTTGCCAGAAGGTTGAAAAAAATGATCACGTGACCCTGGGACACTGCCACTATCATAAATATGAGTCAGTTGCCAAGCATCTGAGTTTTGATCACGTGATCATGAGGATGCTGCGAAGGTTGTAAGTGTGAAAAATGGTCATAAGTCATTTTTTCACTAAAAAAAGTAAAAAGTCACTAAATGAACTGTTGTAAGTTGAGGACTACCTGTAATCATTGACTAAGGGCACAATTGAGGCCAAAATTTCTGTGGCTAAGCAAGGCAGTTGTTAAATGAGTTTTGCCCCATTTAGAACTTTTCTTGCCACAGTTGTCAAGCAAATCACTACATTGTTAAATTAGGAACACGGTTGTTAAATGAATCTGGCTTCCCCATTGACGTTGCTTGTCAAAAGGTCACAAAAGGTGATCAGATGACCCAGGAAGACTACAACCATCATAAATATGAGTCAGCTGCCCAGTATCCGAATTTTGATCAGGTGACTATTAGAATCCTGCAGCAGCCATAAGTGTGAAAAATGGTTGTAAGTCCTTTTTTTTCCAGTACCACTGTAACTTCGAACACTCATTAAACAAATGGTTCTAAGTCAAGAGCTACCTGTAGTTGGATAAAACAAGAGCAGTAATAAACTATAGGAGGTGAAACCTAGCAGGTTACAATATTTTAAGCCTCCTCCTTTGTACAGTGAATGTATTTATTGCAGTTATATTCTGTTAGGAAGACAAACACAGTCTTCTCCCAACTATATCCTTACAGCAACTCTCTGAAGTATGATAGCCAAAGATATGAACTTTATATAAGTAGAGATTTAAACTAGGATCATTCACTCCTAACTCAACATTGTACAAACGACCACCTAGGTTTTCTAGACAACCTTATTAAAGTCTTGCTTCTGGTCAGTTACCTGAATGGAATCAGAGGAGACTATTGTTCTGGCTCAGTACTTCGAAACCCTGAACAAACTACTTCATCCTCATTTTGCCCTTGGGCTCAATTTCAAATAACCAAGTTACAAATCCTCTCACTAAAGACCTAGGAGCCCTTTCCTCTTCCTTCAGGCCAGTCTTCCCGCTGGCCGGTCAAGCTGAAAGCAAAAGCAGAGGACCCCCCCCTCCTCGCTCGTCTTACCTGTTCCTGTTGATCAACAGAGTTAAACGTTGTTGTGGGCATATTGTCACAGCATGTCTTAGAGGGAAACTGATTTTTGAGCAGCAGCTGACAAACTGGTTTTTCGGGAGGGCTAGTTCTGCCTGCCTGGTAGATTATCTTTCTCCAGTACAAGTTCTTCCTTTTGGCTCAGGGCCAAGCCAAAAGTGCAGCAGACATATACACCTTTATTGTAACATCCAAAGATCCCTTTGGCTTGGGAGATAACCAGTCCTCTCTCCGCTTTCTTTTAGCCGAAGAGAGTCTTTAAAAATAATCACACAACCAAAGTTCAAAGATTAATGCCACGGTGACTCAGTTCTCGTATCGACACACAAAGATAGGTACTGCTTTCTTATCGGTAAATGGAAGAGTAAGCACAGAGATTTCTATTTAATAATGATCACAATGGCCAAAATCTCTGAGTAGGATGCTTCCATGAAAATAACATGTTGCAATCCATGGTTCACACGTTCCTGTAGGTTTATTTGCAACGTGTATTTTCTGCTTCTTAACTCAGCTTAGACTTAGTTTGAATGTTAAAATCAGAATGTCCTGAGAGTTATCTTGAGGGTTGGGAAGGGAAGGGACTAATTACAATTTCAGTCTTATAGAAATACAGCAAGCACAACAGTAAATATTTCGGATAATAAGCCCCATATTTAAATCAATAGAAATAGAATGGCAAATCTTCTAATGTTAACAGATTAAAATACTGCTAAACAAGTGAAACAGAAATACCGTATGTATTTCAGAAACAAGGGGGACTCTTTCCCCAAATAAAAAATAAGTTATTTATTTAGACGTGGATGAAATAAAAAAAATGTTAGTTCTACTCAGACATCAAATTGTATATCTATAGCGTTCCATGGTTTGTTTTAGCTTATAGCAATGCTTCCAAAACTGTGCCTTCCGCTTGAGTTAAATTACAACTCCTATCACCTCCAGGCTTCAATACTCAGGAGTATTGTCATCTAAAGCACTTTGACGACACCGGTTTGATTATTTTTATCTTAGAGTATGGAAATAATTAACTGTGTATAGTAATAAAAAAACATTTATTTAAGGCATTCTTACTAGCCATTGAGTTCAGTGACTGGACATGAAAAATTTTACTTAAGCTTTTGAAGAAAAGAGCAATAGAAAACTAAATTTCCTACCTTGGTGTGAAAATGTACACCACAGAAGGTTGCTTATGAGACTGTAGGCAAAAAGGAAGTATTTCTTCATATAGTTTTATGCAATGGTAATGGTCATATTTAATTATTTAAAATACCTATATAGCCACCCATGTTATAAAGAACTCTGGGTGCCTCCCAATCAAAAGTTACATCAGCATAAAATATGCTAATGTATAAACGTATTAAAAATATAAAAAAGTTGGATATCTATCTGGTTAGTTAGGCTTGCAAAGACTTAGACCTATTCATGGATTACTGGCTGTTAAATATAATGTTCATGATGACAAAAATTGAAACTGAAGATCCATACATCTCAGTGTCAAATGACAAACTGCAAACAAATTAAATAAGTAAATGATTCACTACTTGTCTTTTTGCCAAAATGTCTTCCTCAAAGGGAATAGTTATAAGTTCCTCTAGAGAACATAGAAAGAGATCAGTTTTCCTTAAATGTATTGGATTTTGCAGACATTTAGGATGTCTAGAGAAAGGCCTGTAATCACCCTAAACTTTGTTTAATCTTTCTAATCTGTTAGGAAGGCAGTGAATAAACTTTTGTTTTGGCTTATCAATGGAAAAGTATGCTGGAAACCTTTTAATGGAAGTTTAAGAAAGATAGGATGGTTAATTCTTCCTTCCCCTGAAATTTCACCCTCATCTGCCTACATTCTGATGTCTTTCAAGAATGAATTTGAGCTTTATGGGAGAGACCATAACACAGAAAAAAATATTTCTTTGTGGCAGGACCAAGGGTATGGTTCAAATGAAAACATGGGTCCCTCAATCTGCTTTCACAAGCCTACCATAAAGCAACCTGTTCAAGCTTCTGAGTTGAACAGCAGGGTTCTCCAACAGCTAAGGTGCAGAATGCCTGTGTCAGAAATGTCTTAGATCAGGGGTGTCAAAGTCAATTTCATTGAGGGCTGCATCAGGGTTGTGTTTGACCTCAGGGGGCCGTTGGGTCACGGCCAGCTCAGTGTCACTTGTCGAGGCTCTGTTTCAGCTGCAATGGCCTCCTGCAGCCCTCTGCCAGCAAAAAAGGAGCTGGGGGGCCTGTGCACAGCCTGCCCAGGCTCCATTTTTGGGCGTGATGGCCTCCTGCAGCCCTCTGCCAGTGAAAATGGAGCTTGGGAGCGCCTACCGCCCCCCCGAGTTCCATTATTGCTTGAAGAGTCACCGCAGGCCGGTCCTTCGCTGTTTCCAGGATGGTCCCACAGGCCAGATCTAAGCACCCCATGGGCCGTATCCAGCCTGCGGGCCTTGAGTTTGACACCCATCTTAGATTTTAGAACTAGGTCTTCTGATTTAGTACAGGTGGTCCTTGACTGATAACCTTTCATTTAGTGAGCATTCGAAGTTACAAAGGTACTGAAAAAAGTGATTGTTGACCATTTTTCATATGACCACTTGCAGCATTCCCATGGTCACATGATCAAAATTCGGATGCTTGGCAACTGGCTTGGCAACTGCCATGTATTTATGATAGTTGCAGTGTCCCGGGATCACGTGATCCCCTTTTGCAACCTTCTGACAACCAGTCAATGGGGAAGCCAGATTCAATTAACAATCATGTTACTAACTTAACAACTGCAGTATATGACTTAACGACTATGGCAAGAAAGATTGTAAAATGGGGCAACACTCACTTAACAACTGTCTCACTTAGCAATTGAAATTTTGGGCTCACTTGTGGTTGTAAATCAAGGATTAACTGAATAAGGTACTTTTTTTTGGGGGGGGGGTCTTTATGGCCCAATATTTGACAGATAGAATTCATCACTGTGGCCCTCTATGTCAGTAACAGACACCACTTTTGTGTGATGAAATGTTACTTGCTTTGGTCATAGCTACTCGAGTTATTCAAGTGGAAGGAATTGCTCATGAGACTTGCAGAGCCAGTCAGAGAGGTCTCACTTGGGTTGGTAGGAAAAGGCGGATCAAGTTACATTACTGGAAAACCCATGATTGCAGACAGGCAAGGAAAAAAACCTGACGTGTGCGATTCCGAGGCTTGGAAGAGGAAATGACAGAAAAAGTTCCTTTTTTTCACAATGTACTAAAAATATTCCCAAAGAATCCAGGAAAAAAGGGTTCATGCTTAACTATGATCTTCTCCTGAACGCTGAAGTACAATGGTGTTCCATAACCATTCCTGGTTCTGAAATGCTTATCTTCAATTCCAGATCAAAATAATAATAATAATTTCTAGCAATCCAGATTTAATGAATCCTGGAATTAAAGAGGTCCTAGGGCCAAGTCCTGGCTTAATTTATTCCGCGCACTCAGATAGCGTGTTATACTTTCAGCAATAATGTAATAGGTAAATTGTAGGATTTTTCTATTTGCTAGGGGACAGGATAGTATCTTTTACAATAACCACCACTTTGGAACAAAACTGGTGGTTGGACTATCATACATGTAACTCCTGCTGTCATTTTCAATCCTGATATTTGCTGCATAAATTAAACCAGTGTTTCTTAAATTTGGCAACTTTTAAGATGTGTGAATTTCAACTGCTAGACATCCCAAAAGTGCTTTTTCAAGAGGCAACTGGACTTTGTTTTTTCTTTAAAGACGTTTCGCTTCTCATCCAAGAAGCTTCTTGAAAAAGCACTTTTGGGACAATCCTGACCAGGATGACTGAGACATATGTCTGTCTCCATAGACATTCAACTCCTAGAATTCCCCAGCCAGCATGCAGAGTTAAGCAATTAAGAGGACAAATTGTATGTTGACTCACTCCCTTCTCTATTCTGAACCACTCCCTTTCTTCAGGCTCAATTCCTAAGAGATTCTTCAATTCAAGTCCTTCAAAACAAGCTAGCGTTCTAGCATTCCCATTAGCGATGTATTTCACATTCTAACATCGTCTGGTCAGTACAGAGTTTGAACTTTATTGTAGTCAACATAGCAAAGGTAAATCTCCTTCTTATACTCCTTCTATCTCCATTATCCAATTTTATTAGATCAATGTATATTCTCCATAGCCTACTTTTGACACACCTTTCTCTTTAATGTTCTATGTTTTATCTGAATAATTGAAACCAGCAATTCATGGTATGTTCTACAATACAAATCTGGAAACCCATAGCAAGTTAGATTGTACTTCTTCATCTCCTGTTTCCTGTTTTGTAATCTATTTGATTCCACTGTTGTCCATCGTTGATATTTACTTGATAGCCATTAATTTTGATATGATTTTGTCTCTTATTTTATTGTAGCTAAGCAGGTACTTAAATACATCCTTTTTAGGTATCACAGCAGGTCCTTTTTATGGACTGAGCCACAAACCATCTAATTGTCTGAATTAAATTGGCCCATTCTGGTTCATAAACGTTCCCTTATTCCTATGACATCCAAACTAGCACACACCATATCCATTTCGACAATTTCAACTTTTCCTTGATTTTCCTATTCCATGTTCCAACTGAAAGAAGAAATTAGGAACAGTTCCTCAAGTATACAAACTCTTTTAATCAGTGCCAAAAACGCATTGCTTGCTTTAAAACGAATATATAAAACATACCAAATTGTCAAACCAATGAAGTTTTTTTTCTTAATATAACCATCTAACAAAAGGGCTGTACTGTAAATCTTTGTAACACTATATGGAATCCCACATTATATCATTTCAACACAATTCTATAGAACATTTTGTCTAACTCCTACATTAGATATCCTTGTATGATTTTGAACAGGAAGCAGCTCTCAATTATGCAGATGAATATAGTATAGGGAGAACACCAACTGCATTTGGAATAAGCCTCATTTCCAGGAAATGAATATTTCTAGACTAAGTGTTTAAAATGTATAGAAAGTAAGAAGGAAGGCCTTTGGAAGTGAAAGAGAAGTGTGGGCCAGCAAGAAATCAAGGAAATACAAAAAGTGGAAGCTATTCTATTCCTGGATTTCTCTATTCAGGCAAGTCACTAGTTTGTCTAATTTGAATAGAGATGAGGTTTCAAAGAACAACTCATTTTTCTGATGCAGAACTAAGCTATTCCCTCAATAAAAGATTGAAACTGGGAAGCAATCTATTGTCAAGAACAGCTTAAGCATTCTCCTATAAAGCTGCCATGAGAACATTTGTCTGACACTGAGGAAAACTTTGGTTAAAATGTCTGGATCAAGGAACTATTACAAATAGTTTTATATAAGTGTATAAAGCATTAGCATATAGACATGTTTGTCAAATTATTGTATTAATCCAGTAGCATAAATCAGTACATTGATTAGGACAAATTTGTACTTTCATTTTTTTTCTACAATGAGATCTTTCCCCCATCCCTAATTTTATAAAATTACAGAATATAACCAATGGCACTTGAAGATCAGCTACTCCACTCCAACTCCCAGTGCATTTCTGGGAAATATTTACAACACCCTTAACAGAAATTTATTCTTCTCTAGGACAAGGTGACATTTGAAAAATGTGATCATTCAAACCAGTAGGGAATCTTGTCATGAAAGTTGGTAGCATCCAACCAATCTTGTTACATATCCAGCATGGATAAAGGAGTATAGGAGATCTCCTGCAGGCCCTAATAATCCTACTAGAACACCAGAGCAAAGGATCTTGCTCATCAAAGAATTTTTTTTCCATTTACATTTCAGAGATGTTTATATTTCATTCAGATGGTTGTCTGTCCGTCTTTTTTTCTTCTCAAGACCAAGTGATGACAAATTCCTCCCCCATTAGCAAAGAGAGCGGAATTGTAAGGACCTGAAGAAATGACAAGGGAAGTTAGTTACAATTGCTCAAAACAGTATCCTGTCATCAATGTGAGAAACATTATGCAGTATTATAACTTATGTGGCGATGAGTGGCCCTACAAAGCAGAGGAGAAAATGGAGCTTTAGATGGTGGACTGGTGCCTCTTCAACACACCAATGCACTTATCTGCACTGAACTACAAAGTTAATTGGGGTATCACAAACCACACGCAAGCTCCTCCCATGTGAATTCTGCAAAGTTTCTGCATTAAATGTGACCTCAGCAATTAATGGAAGTTATTGCTTGGCACTTAAGAAAACCATCTATTATGACAGTAAGTACCTTACAAAACTAAACAAAAATACATATCCAAATTGATGAATAAAAAGGAGGTGTGCCAACTCTCTTCATCTACACTTTATATCATTTGAAATACAGGCAAGTCCTCTACTAACGATCACAAATGAGCCCTAAATTTCTGTCATTAAGCAAGACAATTGTTAAGTGAGTTTTGATCTATTGCATGACCTTTCTTGCCGCAGTTATTAACTGAATCGCTACCGCTGTTAAGTCACGTAACATGATTGTTAAGTGAATCTGGCTCCCCCATTGATTTTGCTTGTCAGAAAGTTGCAAAAGGTAAACACATGACCCCAGGACCTTGCAACCATCATAAATATGAGTCAGTTGCCAAGTGACTGAATTTTGATCATGTGACCATGGGGATACTGTAATTGTTGTGTGAAAAATGGTTATACTTCACTTTTTTCAGTATCATATCTTTCAATGATCACTAAACAAATACTTAGGACTACCTGTTAAGGCCTGTTGCTAGCTGTGTGGGAGGTACAGAAAGTGATGCTGCATTAATGCTGAAGAGGGCAACCATTTCTGGGGCTGATATTCAGCCTTATGCAGCAAGAGAGAAAGAAAATAAAGCAAGATAAAAAAAACAATAAAGTGCAAAATAAATACATGCATTCTGGGTGTAGCAGTGTCTTCTAGGGCAGCGGTCCCCAATCTTTTGGGCACCAGAGACCAATTCCACACAGAAAAGTTTTTCCGTGGACCAGAGAGGGGCATGGTTTGGCACGCTGCCTGCATCCCGCAGATGAGGCTTCACTTGTTTGTGAGGCCCGGTTGCTGGCATGCTGCAGCCTGGTGCCGGTCCATGGACCGTGGGTTGGGGACCCCTATTCTAGGGGACTTGGAAGAAGAACATTTTCCTTTATTTTCAATTGCTCCAAACTATTTTTTCCTATGTACCATATTTTTTGTTCTATAAGACACTCCGAAGCATAAGACGCACCTAGCCTTGGGGAGGAAAACAAGAAAAAAAAAATCTGCTTCCACCTCCTTGCAGCAAACAGCAAACAGCCTGGTCAGTTTCAGCACAGCCTGATTTAGCACAAACAGCTGATTGTCAGTTGGATCGGTCTCCCAACAATCAGCTGTTTCACCATCACCTATTGCTGCCTCCGCCCACCCCATTTTCGGTCTCCACATTCTGTTTTCAGGCTCCGCATGCCCCATTTTTACCAGGCAGCGGGGATAGGAACGGGCCAAAGATGGGACGCGCGGAGGCCGAAAATGGGCTGTGCGGAGGCGGCAACAGTGATCCC
>JANHFL010003018.1:123648-134357 GCA_032468155.1 Oxyrhabdium leporinum
GGGAAGCTGCACAAGATATCTTTCTGGTGTGTGTTTGGCGAATCCAACTCATCTTTACAGATATTTTGAAAGAAGATGGAACCATCAACAGAAAATTGTTGGGAGCCAAAGTATTTGGAGACCAGGTAAAAAGCTGCCTCAGTTTGGGGTAAAAACTGAATTTCAGTATTGACATTCCTTCCTTTCCAGTTCAGCATATTTGGTTTACCCTTTGATTCACTGACATCAGAATGCCTCTCTATTAACTCTGCCCTTTCACCTCCTTTCACAGCAAGGTGTTTTTTTCCATTTGTGGGTGAAAGGTATTACATGAGCACAATGCACGCAGGGAGAACCTCTCCCTGTATACTAAATACAATGTGGTCCTTAGACTGAGAAAAATTAAACTCTTAGAACTGGTGATGCTGGGATAGCCATCTGTATACTAGTGCATGCCTTCACCCAAATCTGATTTGCATACCATACCTCATGGATTGGTACTGCACCTTGGCAATCCCCAGGGTTTGGTTTGGTTTTGTTTTCATTAGTAGCAGCAGGTCACCTTAAATTTCTCACGTTGGCTTTCTTTGTTCCCTCTTACAGGAACAAATGAAGCAACTGAACAATATCATGTGGCCAGCGATGGCTCAAATGGCAAAAGAAAAGATAGAAGAGGCAGCCAAGCAGGGTGAGAAGGTCTTTTTGGGATCTTGGCAAGATTTGTGAATAAGTTACATAGGTGCAAGATCTCCTTTTTCAGAAAGATGAGCAGGTAATCTGTAAGCGCCATGCCAGAGGGGCTTGCCTCGCAGAGTCATCGTGACTTTCCTTATGATGGACTGTCATGTGGTCCCAGCATGAGGGATAGTTCAGCCGTGCAGCATATGAAAAATGAGATAAATTCATTTCATTTCATTTACAGGCCATCTGATTTCATCCCAACGTTGAAAGTAACATGTTTTATCTGAATTTAGTTAAATTAGAGTTAGAGTTAGCCCATGATGCAGCGGTTATTATTTGCCTAGTCATTTCAATCCCTCAGTCTCAAAGATTTCCAGAGCAACTTGCAGAATAATATGACCATCATGGCTTGCTTGAAAGCAACAAATCAGACTTTTACAATATCAATACCTTTGTTTACTCTCCAGTATGAGAGAAGGGTTGACTCTGCCATCACAGTAATTGCTCATAATGAGTTATGATACCTGACTTATTTGGAAATGAAATTAAAGTGTGCTGCAGCCCCTTTCTCTTGACAGAAACTGCCTTCTGTTCACTATTCAAATTTCTGGTCTGCAGGAAAGGCTGTGTGTGTGCTGGATGCAGCTGTGTTGCTGGAGGCAGGCTGGTCAGAAATGGTGCATGAAGTCTGGACAGTCATCATTCCTGAAAATGAGGTAAGCACTGCTGGGTTGTATAATTCTTGCAATCGAAATCTCTCTGTTCCTGTTTGGTAGATGGCATTTGTCATGCTTGCCCAAAAGAATAGCTGGTGCAAAGTAGTTAGATTTAAATTGGAACATGCAAGTATTTTGGATTTTATTTCAGCCATCATAAAGTTATTCAATAATTGTTTAAAAAGAATCCAATGCTCTGCTGTTACAGTTATCAGGCAAATGTTGAATATTACATCACAGTCATTCTAAATAATGATCATACATGGACATTTGTCTTCTATGTATGGATATTTGACTCATACATTCTGGAAACTGTAACATAGCTTTCAGTGATAGTCTGTGCAATGAAAGGTAAGGTAGATAAATAGATAGGAATAATTTATATCCAGATTTTTAAAAAATGCAAAACAACTTGTATCACAAAATTAATAAACCACAATAAAGGTGAAATAACTGGGATTAAAAAACACTAAAGCAAGAGTAATATAAACAGCTCACATAGCAGTATCACATAAAGAAATTAATATCATTATAGTTAACACTCATCATCTAAAAGGTAATGGTTCCTTAGCAAAAACCTTATTTAAAAAAATAAATAAAAATAATATTACTATATCTATACCTAAGAGTATATATGAGAATATAACTCATATATAACTATGAGGAGGACATCCTACATTTGGCAATAGCATCCAAAGACAGCAATTTTTCATATCGTAGCTTCATTTTCATTTATTTAATTGCATTTCTGTTGTACCTCTTCACAAAGGCTCACTATAGTAAAAATTTCCAAATTCAAGGATATTTCAGAATTCTTTGGTACAAGATTTTCCAATGAAGCAAAAAAAAAGTGGCTTCTTTAAGGTTTATTGTATTTTTTGGAGTATAAGATGTACTTTTTCCACCCCCAATACTGGATGGAAATGTCTGTGCATCTTATACAGCAAATGTTGCTGAAGCTCCACCCACCCGCTGTCATCCACACTTTGGCCTCTGCCTCCCAGCAATTTGCCTCCTTGCAGCAAACAGCAAACAGCCTCTTTCAATTTCAGCACAGCCTGATTTAGCACAAGCAACTGATTGTCGGTTGGATCGATCTCCCAACAATCAGCTGTTTCACCATCACCTATTGCTGCCTCCGCGCACCCCATTTTCGGTCTCCACATTCTGTTTTCAGGCTCCGCATGCCCCATTTTTACCAGGCAGCGGGAATAGGAATGGGCCAAAATTGGGGCGCGCGGAGGCCAAAAATGGGGTGTGCGGAGGCGGCAACAGTGATCCCTGGAGGCAGATCCAACCGACAATCAGCTGCTTGTGCCAAATCAGGCTGTGCTGAAGCTGAAACAGGCTGTCTGCTGTTGCTGCAAGGAGGCAAATTGCTGGGAAGCAGAGGCTGAAAGGTGGAGGCTGGCAGGTGGGTGGGACTTCAGCAACATTCACTATACAAGATGCACAGACATTTCCACCCGCTTTTGGGGAGGGGGCCTCTTATACACCAAAAAATACAGTATATCTTAAGCTTGCCCAACCTAATTTATTACAAGTAGAATATTTTAACAGAAGAAAAAGCATTAAAAAGATAAAGCAATTCAAGAAAGGTCAAGTTTAACTTTATATGAAGTTCCCCAACAGGTTTTGAAAAATAGCCAGAATATTTGTCAACCTTTCTTTCTAAACTTTGAAACAGTTTCCAAGCAGATGGTTATCAATAAATAGCCAAGCAGTTTGCTACTTCAGTGTCACAGAAGGAAGGAGTTTTGGGAGTTTCACTAAAGCTGGAGGAGGCATGCATTCAGTGGATCAGTTTCCTACTTCTTGTTTCAACAGTGGAACTAATTTTGAGACTCCTAGGAAGCTTCACTCATAATTATCGACTCCAAATCCATTTTTGTCTCTAAAATCTCTGCAAGATACCACTGCAAGGTGTTATTTATTTATTTATGTATTCAATTTCTACAGCTGCCTAGCTCAATCAATACTCTGGGCGGGTTACAATTCCAAAACCATAAAAACAATCAAAACAATAAAGAACTTTTTGAAAAGAATAAATTATATTGATGAAAGAATCCACAATTGTTAGATTGGGCTCTCACGCAGAAAACGTCTGCAGTGCAAAGGTCATATTTACCTTGGTGTCGGTGCGGTAAGAAAAATCCAAGACGGGGGTATCATTTGCCAGGACCCGCTGGGGAGGGCTGGGGACACCTAACACTAGCACCTGTATCAGAAGGAGCCCATCTATGTGGCCGCTGAGTCGCACAATCTCATTCACTAGCACACCCTGCAACAAGAAGAAAAGGAGAAGTCAATGCAAGTAGTGCAGCAATAGGCAACCTTCAGCAGTCAGGGTCAAACTTTTGGAGAGGGCAAGGGTCACAGCGGGTGGAACCATGATGCAAATTTGAAGGAGTCATGATACTTAAATGCATATTAAATAATATCTAGATTTTTCTGAGCATTATCTGTTTTTGGAAGTATTGCTGCATGATTTTTTTTCTCTGCCTTGTCATGGTGATGTATGTCATCCTGCTGCAGTGTAGCCGAATACAACTTCCAGATTTGATGTGACAAGGCACGGTAGTGAGATCCCACGAGATCTTTCTCTTGGTTTTTCTTTTTTTCCCCAATATAATTGGCAGTGCAAGTAAAACACTTATAAGCAGCAAACAGATAGATCCTCAAAGGATCAGGACAAGAGGAGAGGAATTTTTAAAAAAACCTGACAGGACTGAAATATAAGAGTAAGAAAAGGGTTTGATTATTAACATCTAGTAGTATATACTTCAAGTGCTTTGGAGGGCGAAAAAGTGGGCAAGTAGCACCTGTCCTCATATACCTGTCCATTTTCCTAGCACACACAGCAGTTGCAGAGACAACTCTTACCGAACAGTCACTGGAGATACAGGACTGCATGTTTAGAGGGTGCCTGGTTAAGAATGATCTTTAGAAAGAAACATCTAGCTAAGAAATAATGTGTGAAGATTTACACCACTCTCAGCTTTGTTTTCATGTTTTGGATAACATTGCTACAAGAAGGCACATTTATTAAGGTTGTTAAGGTGATGTCTATGTGCTAATCAATCTATCCTTGAAGGCAACTGATTCTGCCCACTGCCTTCCTATCCAATTTCACCATAACTGATCAGTCTGCTCTTTAAAGTACAACCTGCAACCCTCCACCCCTGTGGAAAATCATCCCTGCATCGATAAGATTGGCCCCCACATTGACACTTTTCCACAAGATCCTGAGGACACAGCAATAGTGGGCCTGGGGATCCCAGAGTGATATGGACCCCATCAAGGGGCTCATATGTTTGTTGTTGCCAGGAGGTGTTATTGTTTTTTTATTATCAGGGTTTATCTGTGTAAGCCGTCCAGAGTCACCAAGAGTGAGCTGGGCGGCAATATAAATTTTCTTAAATAAATAAACCCACGAAAGTCCTAAGAGCCTTTCCTGAAGTGAACATCAACTACTGGAAATCTTATCACTCGCACTTAATATACAGTATTTAATATCCAAAGCTCAGCCATTCCCGACTGTCCTACTTTTTGCAGTGTGGCCAAGAGTACACCTGCCAAAATTCAAGTGTGGCCCTTGGCCACGAAAAATGGCAGACCCCTGCGATTATTGGGGTCATAACTCAGCTGTAGAAGGGCAGTGAGAAAGCAATTATTGTATTCAAATGGACCTGGAATGTCCACAGGGGTTTTTACCATATTGTGCCTTGCCCTCTAATCTACTGACCTGCTATGACACGATTACGCAGATATGATAGGAAAGGAAACAAGATACTTATGACCACAATTGAGACCAACATTTCCATTGCTAAGCAAGACAGTTGTTAAGTGATCTTTGCCCCATTTTATGATTTCCTTGCCAGTTAAATGAATCACTGTAGTTGTTAAGCAAGTAACAGGGTTGGTAAGTGAATCTGGCTTCTCTGTTGACTTTGCTTGTCAGAAGATTATAAAAGGTGATCACATGACCCAGGGACACTACAACCATTATAAATACACACCAGTTGTCAAGTGTCCAGAATTTTGATCACGTGACCATGGGGGATGCTGCAACGATTGTGTGAAAAACAGTCATAAATCACTTTTTTCAGAGTCATTATAACTTTGGTCACTAAATGAATGGTTGTAAGTTGAGAACTATCTGTACTTGCAGTAATACAAAATAGGGAATAAATAGGGTTAAAATTTAATATGCTGTGACTAGTGTAGTTTAGCTACCGAGAACATATGTGTTACTTCCAGACTCACATTTCTTGCCAGAAAGAAGATCTGCGTGTAATCACCCTTCTCAAAGGTCAGTAGCCCTTCGCCATCATCCCAGAACAAATCCCCTCTGGCCACCCCTTCCAGCGTCAAAGCCACGATGAGAGTCATTCCATTCAAGCGGGACTCTGTGGTTGTGAGAGCAGGTTCCTGGAGAAATTTGTAGTACAGGAAGAAGCTCTATCAAAGCAGGAAAGCCTAAAAGCCTTCTTTACTTTAGTACATTCCCTCCCCTCTCCTCCCATCCTAAGCAAATCTTTTTTTAAAAAAAAGCAAAACAAAACATTCTATCCAGACAATCTTGCAGCAATATTGGGTTGCCATTCTCCTATTTTCTGGCAAAGTGGCAGAAGAAGTGGCATATTAGACCCACCTGCAAAGGAAGAATGTGACCTCCATGGATATGGACATTGATTGTGTCAAGTGAAGCTGGTAGGAGAATCCACTGTCCCTTGCTGTGGATGACAGATCCCTGAAAGCCCACAGATATAAAAGTCATGTAAGACAGGGTTTGTACTACCAAAGCAAGAATCAGACAAGGAAGGCTTGCATCTATTCCCAAAAAACTAATTTGGCAGAAATCTCAGGCAGTGAGCACATACAGACTTACACAATTCTGTTACTGTAGCTGTTGTAACTAAAGAAGTTTTAGACCCATGTGGCATTAATTTTTTTAGTCTTGCCTAACCTATAGGGCTGGTACTATAGAAAACTACTCAGAACAACTTCTTAGCAGAAGAGCAGGCACAAGACAACGGAACAGTAATAAATGGGTCAACTGCAGTCATGTATATAAAAAAGTTTAATGGCTGCTTAAGGCAAAGAGTCACAGACATTCCATCTGAGCCTCTGTGAATGCCAAAAGCCACACTCACCGTGATCACATCATACCACGTCCCCAAAGGAAAATAGCCAGTCATTTTTCTTATCCCTTCTTCTAACACAGGAGTAATGAGGAGCCCAGCTCCCCACATAAACTGTCTATCAATGGTCCACGTATATGTGTCTTGTGGGAACCTGCAAGAATGATAAAAGAACATGACCACTTCAAAGAACTTCTGGCAAACAAACGAGAAAAAAAAGTCATTACAAAAGATCTTTTTCCCACGTGTAGATCTATTTCCTTCAGCCAGAACTGAGCAAGAGTACCACCACATCCTTCTTTGAGGACAGGTAAAAGATTTTGAACTGAAATTGTCTTTAGGCCTTGTATCCCACGCTTCCTCCAAGTCTTACCCAGCCTGATGTTGAATTCCCACCATGATGGCAGTTACCTTAAAACTCACTGGGAAGATAATCGCCGAAGGCTATTTTATAATAGTTCAAAAGCTTTTACTCCAGAGCATTTCAATCAAATGCTAGCTGAGATCCACCGGGCCACATCCTCCCTCGCAACACAGCCATTCCCTGACTTACTCAAAATAAAGAGGACGGGCTACCGTATCGCCTGTGGAGTGGGCCTTGTGGAACAGGGTGTAAAGATAGGGCAACAGGGAGTAGCGCAGGGAAAAGGCTTTTCTCATGGCTTTTTGGGCTTCCAGGCTGAAGGCATATGGCTCTTGAGACTGCAAAACAGAAACACAAAAAATGAGAGCTATCATGTCACCAGTTCCTGAGGCAGTAATGGTGTTTCTTTTATTTGCTACGAAGGGATTCCGGAAGTTCTTTTCCATACTGAATCTTTTTTCTTCCTGCTACTAGCATGTTCTCCCTTATATGGCACTCAAAAGAAGAATGCAGTAACAAGAATTGAGGCATTAAGGCCTAGTTCACACCATACACTAAAGCCATCATCTGGTTCGTTTGGTTCTAGTTTAATATATATAGAACCAGTCCAGAAGGCCCTATTTTATGGTTTATTTTAAGGTTGGGATTCAGCCAGGTATGGCTTATTCCATAACCATAAAGAAGCCTTAACTTGATATAGCAAGAGCACTTAGACTTATATACTGCTTTACAGTGCTTTACAGCCCTCTCTAAGCGGTTTACAGAGTCAACATATTGGCCCCAACAGTCTAGGTCCTCAGTGTCAAACCAGATCACAGAATATCTCTTATGGCATTATCCCACAGCTCGGTGCCATAGCAGTGATAGTATTAAAGCCACTGAACTTGCAGTATTGTATCAGCAGGAACACGATCAATTTAGACACTACATACTAATTCAGTCATTCATATGGCAAGATGGTGGGATTTTCTTCTGAATAAGTAAGCGTGCATATGAGTGCATTATAAATGAATCCTAGTTCCTTTGTGGTGTAGTTAATATAGGATTGACTAAAACAGAGTTATGATGCCCTGAAATTTAGAAGGTATGTGGAGAGATTATTTTTTCACACACAAGAAGTACAAAGGCTATCGTTATGGCTTCCTATGGCAATTTGTATTTCTTTGATTTTCAAGTATTATACTGCCTTAGAGCTTCTCAGCCAGTATTCTTGGATCACTAAATTAACTTTTGGCGTCTCGATTGGATAAATGCATGCTACATACTTTTTTTGTACTTTTCTTATTATAAATCTAGATGTTATAATATGCTCCAAATACAAAGAAGATTGTAATTTATTTTCAGTTTTAAGAAAGAAGAGGGAAAAACCCCCACACGTACACATTACTGATTATATGTTTGTTTGCAGTGATTTCAATCTAAAAGCTACATCATCATTGATTTACAATGAAAGTTAAGAACGCTGGCCTTGGCTACAAGCTTGACAGGAAACATCCTAACAAACTGAAGCCCATTTCAATTTTCAACCCGTTGAAAGGTTCATGGACTTTCCTTAACAACCTGTCTTTGTACCTGATGTTGTAAGAGAGACCAATCGAATTCTAAGAAATGGTTCACTACCACCTGATTTCCCATATATCCTATGTAAACTTTCTCAATCGATTCCCTAAACCTGGCATCTCTAGATAAAGTGAGATTATCACTCCCAGAATTGCCTGCCAGCCTGTTGCTTCATTCCATTTTGTCACAGTCTTCTCCAGTGAAAACAATGGCCAGGCAGACGCAGAGACGTCGTGCTTACCTTGCTTCCCCGGTCATTATGGTTTCGCATGAAAGGGTAGAACGCGCCCAGTTGGGTCCAGCGCACACAGAGCTCCTCTGTTGTGCTGTTCAGAAATCCACAGACGTCAGCTCCGACCAATGGCACTCCATACAGATTGAAGAGCAGCATTGCTTTAATAGGACAAACAGTGTGGATTAGGAAAAGCCTTGAATGGTAAGCTCTAAAAAGCAGTAGGAGAAATGCTGAGAAAGCTGGAGGAACCACAATATCTTTTTCTGATGATATCTTCTTTCCGAAGGAGATATGAAAAAAAAGAATCCACAATAGACAGGAGAAGTTCACAAAGTGGTTTCTACAAATACTTGTACCTGGTATACTGTAGTATAGATGCTCCCAAACGCTTATGACATCCCCCGTCCAATGGCCAGCATAGCGTCCGTGGCTGGAAAAAGTGGAACGAGAGATCACAAACGGACGCTTCCCTCGCACTTTCACCAAAGCACTGAGAACAGAAAAGAAGTATTTAAATGACCTCAATGGATCTGGAACCTGGAGCTTTCACATTCCTAACTGAGCCCTGGTGGCGCAGTGATTGGAATGCAGTATTGCAGGCTGACTCTGCCCACTGCCAGGAGTTCGATCCTGACAGGCTCAAGATTGACTCAGCCTTCCATCCTTCTGAGGTTCGTAAAATGAAGACCCAGATGGTTGGGAGCAATATGCTGACTCTGGAAAACGGTTAGCGTTTCACCGCTATAAAGCACCATGAAGCGGTATATGCTATTGCTAACTACAAAAGACTTAGAAAATACTGAAAACACTGGAATCATAGATTATGCCATAATAAATCATTGCCTTTCAGTTAGTAGCTTAGCTGCAACTTAGCTGTTGAGATAGTTAATTCCTGTCCCCCATACCAAAATGCATTACAGGTAGTCCTCAACTTATGATTACAAAGGAGACCAACGTTTCTGTTGTTAAGCGAGGCGCTTGTTAAGTGAGCCACGTCCAATTTTACAACCTTTTTTTGCCATGGCTGTTAAGCAAATCACTGTTGTTAAGTGAATTGTGCAGTCATTAAGTGAATCCAGCTTAAACACACACATACACACCATTGATTTTGCTTGCTGGAAACCTGCTAGGAAGGTCGCAAATGGCAATCACATGACTCCAGGTCACTACAACTGTTGTAAATACATATTGATTGCCAAGCACCTAAATTTTGAACACATGACTGTGGCAATGTTGCGTTGGCTGTAACTGTCAGGACCAGTTGTAAATTGCTTTTTTCAATGTCGCTGCAAGTTTGAACTGTCATTAAACAAATGGTTGTAAGTCGAGGGCTACCTGTATTATCCTTAATTTGCATAAAAAAGGCACTCCATTTTCTTGGGCAGGATCAGAGGAACAACTATCTATCTGGCAGAATTCCTTTCATACTCACTCATGTGTTGCAATGGTTTCAGTCAACCCATAAAGGCTGTGCAAGTTATAGTGGGAAGACAGGTGCTGCCTACTGGAGGCACAGATGGTTTTTGCCTTCAAGGTTCCACCCAGCATACCTGCAAATGTAGGAGGAGACATACTATATAACCAATGAAATTGTGGAGGCCAGAAGGCAAAGGATGTGCGAGATGTGTAAAACTGAGTGTTTTACATGTCACAGGGAGCTTTGGATCCCTGATTTCCAGCATAAAGACATCCCCCTTTGATTACTTGCATCTTGGGTCTCATAGGGAGGAGGCTCTAGAAGATTCATAGAGAGCTAAGAAATTACTCACATCGAGCCTCAGAGTTTAAGTTACAACAAAAAAATCCTTTTAGCGGGAAGTTAAGGTCACCTAGAGGTTTATCCTTGTCATCATGAGTGGTGCAAATTGGTGTGGAGTCTTCTTGGAACTATTGAAAGGACTGTGTCGTAGATTGGAGATAAAATGATATTGTATCCCTCCCCCTCTGCCGAGAGAGGACTGTTCAATTTTGACATAGATGGCCTCTTTAACAGAGAGGATGCTGGTTTGAAAGAGGGGTTAAAGAGGCCA
>JANHFL010003018.1:139405-153115 GCA_032468155.1 Oxyrhabdium leporinum
GGGAGAGAGAGAGGAATCAACATTCAAAGCCTCTCAAAACCATTGGCACTCCCAAATCTAGCATAGCAAAATAATTTCAATAAAATACTCACCATATGTCTGAACCTTTTAACCCCAAACCCAACCTATCATAGCTATTTTAAAGGTTATGCTTATATCTGTTTTGGATTGCAGCTTAGGTGTATAAAGGGCTGCTCCTAATACCTAGGCTAAGTTGGAGTAGAAAGAAAGAGAAAAATGTCATTGCAGACCCTGTGATTCATAGATAAAGTATTTGTTTTTTTGTATGTTTTTGTATGTTTGTATGTTTTTTTAAACATACAAAGGACAGATAGACTTAGCACATTATTATCAAACTGTGAATTATCATTTCTTCAGAGAAGCCTTTCTTGAGCTGATGCCTTGCTTATGTTTTGTACAGAATATCGGCTGGGAATTTTTGGGAACTAAAGATGCTAAGCATTTAAAAAAGCAAACTTCAAAAAGGCAGTTCAAAGGCTCTTCTCAATCTCTTGTCCCTGCCTTTGGGGGTTCAGAAATTTAAAAAAGATGTCCTATCTACCCAAACTATTCTACCATGGTAACTGTTTGGGGGAGGATTTCTTCATGATAAATTTCCAACTATTCCAATGTTTCTCAACCCTGGCAGTTGAAGTTCATACATTTTAAAGTCGCCAAGGTTGAGAAACACTGATCTATTCTTTCCTGTGCACCACCCAAATCCCAGAATTCTGCACGCCACTGCTAAGAACCTTGGAGCTTTAAGCCCATATGACTCTCCAGATTGTTGGGGGCAATATACAAATAAGGTCTCTACATTGTAAACCTCCCAGAGTGCTGTAAAGCGTTTGGGGCTGTATATAAGCCTAAATGCTATTATTGGAGAACATCCAGGTTGGGTAAGACTTCTAATTAGTACAATAGAAACCTGAATCAAGGTCCTGTTATTTCTCCCATCTCTCAGACTTATAAAAGCTCCAGCACCAACACACCACACTCTGATAGAAGTCCAGAAGCTAGAAGAGCCAGCTTGTCTAAGCAAGAAGGGGCCTTCTGGCAGAACACCTCAGTATTAATGAAAAAAGTGGTCATTGCCTTCAGAAGTGTTTAGTAATCACAGGGAACTACTAAAGAACTTTCTTGAAAGGAAGCCAGTCCTCAAAACCTCACTGCCTAACTTCACGCATGGGAACGTGCAAATGCTTACCAATAACATCCATGTACTGGCGCACCACACTGCTTGGATCTGGGCCCAAGAAAACATAGAAATCCAAAATACCCCCAGTAGTTCTCCATGTCAGAGCTGGACTGGGCTGCAGTAACACATCTACAAAACAAACAATAGCTTGGAAATACTACTAGAAGGACACGGCACACCATCTGTACATTGCAGAAATAGTAGCAGGATTTTACTCCCACAACGTCCATACAGCCATCACATTCCATTATCATACACTCAGCCTTGATTGGCTGCTTAATGGCTACTCCTGCCTCTATGGTGACAAAAAGCTGTTTCCCACATTATAGCCAGTTTCCTTTAATAGAAAGTGGTACAAATATTGTCCTTTCACATTCAGCAGATGCTTAACTATGGAGGAAAGAAAAGGAAACTTAAATAGTATTTGTCAGATCAGAGCCTTAGGGCAATTAGCATCATGAACGGCCTTAATTCTCAAAATAAATAGTCAGGCGTACACTGTTATACAGTGTAAGTAATCACAAAATAGCAGTTAATAGAACAAGCTAAATTGTTGAGGCTAAAAAGCAATTAGACGAGCCAAACCTTAATTAGTAGACCAGTTTAATAGTAGACGAGTTTGGTTTACTGGTTAAGGGACCGGGCTAGAAGCCAGGCGATCATGAAAGCCAGCTGAGTGTCCTTGGGCCAGTCACACTCTCTCAGCCCAACTCACCTCACAAATAAAAAATAAAAAGTCAGAATCTCTGCTCCAAATCATAAAAGGGCTCCTTCAAATACACATGGCTTTGGAACACACAAATCATTGTTAGGTTATTTTGATCATACCTAAGCTTGGCCTATTCGGGAGGTGATCCAATACAATACCTACCCATTGCATTGCTGTTCAGTAAGAAGACTCCATGGGCCAAGCCACCCTTTTCTAAAGCCACGTAGAAGGGGTGTGAACCATACAAATTGGCAGCGGGCTAAAAACACAGAAATAATACTGTATAGGGTCAACGCTGTATTGGACAATAGGAACATTTCAGCAATGCCTTGAGCTTTAACACCTCTTTGGTAGTCTCAAGCAAGCAAATACTTTTTCCATGATGGCCCCTTTACACTATTTTTAAAAAAATTCAAGTGCCAATTAAATGACAACCTAAAAAGTCTATCAAGCAATTGGATCAAGCAAGCTTTTGACTGTTTCCCAGGCTTCCGCAGATAGAGGGCCAATTACCAGTACAAGATTATATCTGCCATGGTTCTTGCCAAGAATGTGGGGTTTCACAGGCAAATGAGATGCTGAGAATGCTCTCCAGAGCTCTCAAAAGCTTTGCAGAGAACTATGGTTCCCATAGGAAGGAGAAATTGTAGACTAAAGCTGATTAAACAGTAGAGTGCCCAGGTGAGATCTGTCACCTAATCTTGCAACGTGAGACTATTCAGAATTCCAGTGAAAACACACAACTGAATTCTATTTGTCATTATTTCTTCTTCAAAAGACCCTATCATATGGCCATTGAATATAACTCACATTTCACCAGGTAACTGTATGCTTGTGGGGGTTTTTTTACCTCTCATTATTTCTAAGTTTTTGCTAGCTTTGCACAAAATACTGAAATTATTCCTATGAAATTTGTGCATCAGTGCATGTTAAATCTGATCCTTAGCACTGAGCATACGAGCTTAAGATCAGATGATTGCATAGCATCCTGATTAAATTCTTAGAGACCCCGTTCTTTCAGGAAACCTTGCCAGCTTCCTGTCATTTACCACAGGTGATATGTCCCGATTCCACAAAGTAATTTTGGTCCAATTGACATTCAGAGTAAGAGGGGTCAGATGTTCACCCAGTCCAGAGATGAAACTTGATGGCAGAGCAGTGGAGATCTGAAGGAACTGGTCAGCATAGAACAGAGGAGCCACAGTAGTATTCAGCCTATTGGGAGAAAGTGGACACTTCCATCAGCAGTTTACAAATAAGGTCCCCTTTTTCTTTGACTTACCTCAGTCTATCTTGGAGGCTACTTCCAAAGTCCTAATGTAATGTAATCTAATCTAATCTAATCTAATCCAGTTACTGGTTGCATGGTGATCTAGGCAGGTGTCCTCATCCAAGAGATGCTACTGCATGCCTGAATTAATCTTTAAAAATTCAATTATGGAACATGAGGTTCCCAGAGATGCTTCTATCACCTGTGGTTCAGGATTGTTCAATAAAACTATTTTGTTTCAACAAACCTTCAGAATGATTGGGGGCATTCATCTATTTATGATTATTTCTGGAATGGTTACTAAATTGTTTGTGAAAGGTTCTATTTGGGGTTTTCTACTTTTGGTACATGGCCCAGAATTGGCCTGATTGAGGTATCTGAGGGAAAGACCAGAAGAATGAAATCCAGAGTTAGAGATACTGCATGTCAGAAAAGATAAAACTCAACTCAGTGTCTCAATAATGCTGGTTAGAGATGTAGTCATTAAAGGCTATTTCACATTATATATTAGGTGCATTGCTTTATAGGCAAAATATAACTTCACAAATTATACAAATACCTATTTGAAAGATAATCCTTTTAGGTGAAGGAAAACTCTGGAGTATAATATGAAAATAGTCCTTCAACATCCAGAACAGAAGCACTAGTTTAGCGCTCTCTTTCTCTCATTCTTCCCCCCTGCCGACTCTCTTTCTCTCTCTCCCACCTCACACAAACACACACACACACAGAGGTTTCCCTATATTATCGTCATACAGCTATTGAACTTTCATTAGGATGATTTTCTGCTAGTCAAATACACTGAAGTAGAGGAGCAAAGTCCAGAGCTACTTACACAACTTGGCCATTGGATTGTCGAACAACAATGAGGCCAAAGGGATCAGCAGAGAACTGCACAGAATAGAGAGTTGAGGATTCCTTACTGGTGGTCTTGGGGGTTTCTAAAGGAACTTCATAGCGTTTCCTAGCTGGATCCTTAAGCTGTGGTGGAAGAGACACAAACATTGTGTGATGCTACTCCAAAAATTGGTGGTCAGAAAAATCCAGTCCAGTTTCAAAGGGGCTTGGCTTCTACTTCAAAATCATTTGTGAGATGAAAGTTTGAAGTTACAATAAAATCCAGCTCTTTGGTTCAGGAGGGGTTTTTTATTGTCTGGTTAATTGATTTCCCACCTTTCAATTGATCTAATATGACATTTGATATTCCTGCAACTGGACTGCTATTTCTAAAACAGACGTCTATAAGCAGAGCCATTTATAAAAAGTATAAAACAAATTCAAGGCTGCATTCTTATATGATTTTGCTTGGAAATAAGCATCAATCACTTCTGAATTTGTAGCAATGCATTTCACTTATAATTTCTGTTTTTAAATTTCTGAAAATATATACATAATGAATAAGACAGATACTTGCATCCTACATACTTACAATATCTACATAATGTATTTAAAGCATTAGCATATGCTGGATGTGTTTTGGTCACAGAGAAAAGCAAGGAATTAATTATGTAACTAAGAGTCACCAATCACATAAAGCCACTCTATGCATTATCATGATTTATTGAATATTATTAGCTGGATTTATACATATTGTCATTGGCTCAATATCAGAAAAGCAATATCAAAAACTTCAGTTCTTTGCTGCCATCTAGTGATAACCTAGGCTAGGCAGAGCAATAGTAGCTAGACCATAATTATGTTTCATGCAGTATGCTAACTGAGTTTATGCAAACTATTAAGCTAAAGCCAAATAAACCATGTAATACATTAACCTGATGTGTGTAGCCAGCCACTTATTCACTTCCTTAGCATTTGAAATTATTTTTTAAATGCTAGCATTCTTAAGAAAGTGAATTCCGGTCCTGGCAGAATTGCCAAAGCCACATAGCCTGGCAATAATCTTCTCTATTTAACTCAAAAGGGATTTATTTTAGGATTAGAGCAGGAAAAAGCAAAATTTGAGGATCATCGGTTGTAATCCTGATGTCACTAAGAGATAGATTAGGGACAAATAAGTTGAAAAAAAAATCTAGAACCATGCCGTTACATAAGTTGATAGCAGCAACAATGCTTTATGGACAAAAATGGAAAAATACTCTAATTCCCACAATGGGAGAATGGCTGGAAAAACTGATGGAACTAGTAGAGATGGCTAAATTCACTGTTCTAATCAAAGAAAAGAATATGTCTAACTTTATTTCTCCTTGGAAACCATTTCTTGGTTTTGTGCTTGAAATGGGGAAAAAATGAAAGTTTAACTTTCGATTTTGCGGATTAGATATGTTTTTTGTTATAGAAATGGCTCCCACATAGGAAGTATACAAAAATAAAAAGTTGATGCTGTAATGTTATTATTTTATTGTACTGTGCTAAAAAGAGTTGGAAGTCAATGCTTTTTTTCTTTTTCTTTTTTCCTCTTTAGCCTACACTTTTTTCTCTGTTCCTTTCCGTATATTTCCACTATTTTTTTTTCATTTTTATTTTATACTTTGATAAGTTTAGTATGATATAATAAAATTATAGCAAAAAACCTGAGATGGGTTCAGTGAGAAATTAAGAGTGGAAATGGGAGTTAGAAGCCACCAATGGAGAGAGAAAACTGCTCCATCTCTATTGTTAAGTAGCCCAACTTTGAAAAATGATGAGGGTGGTGGCATTAAGAGAAGGCAGAGGAACAGTTTGCCTCCCAAAGGCTCCTGTCTTCCATTCTCATTCTCCAACCCTCCTCCCCACAACATGGATTAAAATCACTTTCTGACTTTGGCAAGGTTCAGCTTATCTCCTTTAAGGTTTATCTCCTTTAGATCTTGTGTGCCCATTTTTGATTTTTGGGATTTTCTGTTCTTAGAAAATAACCAAAAAAAAGTTCATTCTATCACAATGTGGTCATTTTGTCACCAGGTTTTAATGTCACATTCTCAGGAAGCTGGGGAGTTACAAAGATCTTCCATGTTTGGTTAATGAGTGTCTTGGACTTCCTTTTTTTAAAAAAAAACAAACCCAAAACAATAGTCTCTACTCACTGTGAAGTGAAGCCTCCCCTTGGTCTCAAAGATCACATCCAGCTGCACATTCATGATGTCATCCGGCATGAAAGAAGGGGCACTGCGGATTAAATGGGCAGTGTAGCCACTCTGGGTAGCAGTTAGGTTTGTCATCTTGTAACTAGAGTAATTGGTAGGAAAGAAACACCATGGCTCTTTGGAAGAGACAGGGACATAACAACATCCCCGAGCTTGACATTCATCTTGAGAGAGAAGCTTCTCTGGGGCACAATCAAAGCGGCCGTCTGGAGGAATGCTGCATTGCTTGGACAGCAACAGGGGTTCCAACTGTTGTTCTAGTTTCTGTTGTGGTACCTCTGAAATCCTGTCATGATTCTTACCCCAGTGATCATTTTCTCTTTTAGAAGCAGCTATGGCTGCCTCTGAGGTCCTAGATAGTCCAAGCAGAGTGATCGCAAATGCTAGAGTTGAAATCACCAGCATTGTTGTGCGCTTCTTCTTCCACCACAACCTCTGTCGGGCATTGAAACACCATGGAGTGATTAATGTGATTCAACAAGCAGAAGTTTGTTCATCAGGAAGTATAGAATTGGTCGTCTCCAGCTGCAGAGGACATGCAGATCAGACACATTAATTCCTGGCTTGTGCTAAGATACATTGTCCAAATTGACTATTCTTCAGCACCTAATCTTTATTAGTTGGGAAGTCCCAGATGAATGTATGTCATGCCTAGAAAATCTAAAAGTTACTCTTCTATATTCAATATTGATTACCATCAATGATACCCCATTGTTGTGACTCAAAGAGCAACAGATCTATTGCTAATTCTTCCTTCTATATCTGTATCTATCCTGTAAAGCTATAGGTACTGATTTCCTGCAGAAACGAATTTCTGTGTCAGGAAATCTGACAAGTCTTGAAAGCATGGGCATTACTTGAAACAGAAAAACCAAAAAGACAGTTAGAATTTCCCTATATGCAAAACAAACCCCATGTTGCCTATAGGGATATTCTTATCATTACGTTATGACTCAGGATACAATCTATTATTTCAAGAGTGATTATACAATATTAATTGGGGATTATTCACTTTTATTATTTAGAAAACCTAGTGATGAGAATACAAAAATGTTCTATCAATATTAATTACAATTGAGGGTGCTGTTTTTCCAAGCATAGATTTCTAACTGCCTTTCTGGTTTCTCAGTGCTGGTTTGGTCTAGTGGTTGAGGTACCAGGCTAGAAATGGGAGACGCACTTCAAGTCCCGTCTTGGGCATGAAAGCCAGATAGGTGATCTTGAGCCAATCACGCTCTCTCAGTCCAATCCACCTCACAGAGTAGTTGTTGTGGGGAATAAAGGAGGAGGAAGGTGTGTTGGATGTATTCACTGCCTTGAGCTATTTGTGAAAATAATAAAGGCGGGATACAAACAAACAAATAAATAAATTTGTGAAAATGTGGTCACTGTCAGAGGAGTGCCATATTCTTCTGCAGTAGCTAACAATCAGGAATCTGACAGCACCTTTTCAAACTGAAAAATTGTTATTAAAAGACATAATTGAGACTTTGTGAGCTACAGCTGACTTTCTCAGCTGCATCTGACGAAAGCTTCTGCCATAACATTTGTTAGTCTGAAGGAGTGCTTCCAGAGTCCTTCGAATTAATGTGAAAGTGTACAGTCGGGGTTCTTTTCATACTCGTTGACCCTGGCCAAAGTAAATCCCACAGCAATCCGGTCGCCTGGCCCGTCCTCCCTTCACAATTATCATTACCTGTGCCAAAAAAAAAAAACAAACCCGCAGGATTTCGGCCAGGCCACCCCCTCTAAAATACCCACTTACGGAAACAGACAGAAAATCCCACAATCGGCGCAGCGCGAAAGAAAACAGGAAGATTCAAGAATTTCCAACGGAGCACGTGAACGGCGGGTCACGTGACCAATCCTCCGCCTTCCAGGACGGCCTGAATTTCGTATCTTTTTAAAAACATTCTATGCGGGCTCGCCGAATGGGCCGGGTCTGCTGGAGCTGGGCTCCCTGCAAAAATCCGGACATCCACCGGATGCCAGCAAACTTAGCTTAGGCTTTCCCTCGCTGCCATTCGGGTTTTTCTCGTTGTTGTCCGGATTTTTTTTTTGCGGCCCGGAGATGGCAGGCTCACGGTAAAGGGCTTCGGCTGGAAGGGTCCGGTCATGGGTTTCTCTATTAAGAATTATTTAAATGAGGCGACGGCACACAATGGCGCGCCTTGGAAGAGCTTCTCCCATGCAAACATGTAGAGGATAGGAGTATTTTTCCTAGAGAAAATAGGAGAAACCCGCTAAGCATTTGGACGAGTTGCACTCCGTCTCTTTTCACACGTTATCACCCCGTTAACAAAGACACACTCACCCCGCAGCTGTTTCCAAATCTTGTGTTTCTTTTAGAGTTTAGAGGGTTTTGGGTGATAATAATGAAGATGTCCATTCTACTCCCATTTATTTGCCAACGCAGGTCTGCTTTTTAAATTGCTTATTAAAGAAATGCTATGACCATTCTTGGGAATTCAGTTCAGGTAGCATTTGGAGGCGGATAATACACATAATCTTTGCCCTGCTGTTTCTGTGTACGTTTGCTACTTCTTAAAAATTACTGTTCTAAATTGAAGACTGAAGGCGAGTATACTATTGGATGGCTTTGCATAATTTATTAAAAGTTAAGGCTTGTATTTTGGAATATAGGAGCTGGAAAATACACAGATAGTTATTAAAATGGGTTATATGGCTATATGTAAAATAAAGTATGGTTTAAAATTCTATGAATTTAGCCCTTCCTGTGATTCACTGAAATCATTGAATGATTATGAGTGGGCTTGATTAAAGTTGCTTCTGGAATTTGATTTATTGATAAAATAACAATGAAGCTTGGAACATACAAGAGATTTAAAATCCAAACGGGACCACTATTTTAAACATTTTAATGAAGATACATAAAATTAAAAGAACAAGAAAAGGGGATAAAAGAGTAAAATGTAAGCTGAATAAATGCAGGATTTTAGCATGTTATGAACATTACGATTCTGCAGTATATTGTTAGTTTTGAGTAGCAATATTTATTGTAAGAGATTTAAACTTGCTGTTAAGTTTGAGATAAGCATGACTGTCAAGAACCATGATCAACAATTTAATTTCACCAAATAAGTTTATAACCTACAGTAAATTTCATCCATATTAGTAAAATTATAAAATCTATAAGTACTGTATTTTGAGTGTGGCACATATTGTACTAAGTTGTAATCTAAGAAAGGTTTGAACTGAATTCTATGTCAAATTTACTTTTAAAATACGAGTTTATTCCAGACATCCAGCATACTTCCAGAAATTAGTTCATTGTTGTTCCACTGAGGGAATCACATGAGCTTTCCATAAAAAAGATATATTATTGTAGCAGTTAGCATATACAAAGCTAATTCTATATTCTTTGAAAGGACTTATGTTTAGCAAGGTTTAACAAAAATATTGTAGGTTGAGGAAGGAATATCAACTTTTATGAGTTGTTTCATTCTACTATGAATCAGTTTCTAAAACTGTTGAGTTTTACCATATTGTCACCAAATATGAAAGTATAATTTCACCTGTTCATTACATTTCCAACATTTATAGAATATGTCCTTTTTAGCAGTGAGAGCTGGAATAATACACCAACAATAAACGTGCCATTTTATTCCATAATACATGAAAGAAATTTAATGTTTTTCCATTAAAATGTCCTTTGTTACAGATCTGTAACTGCATTCAAATTCTGTAACTATTTAACAAGTCCTGCAAATTAGAGCAAGTTCTTATGCCAACTTAAGCTTTACGTTGTGGTATAATTTTGTATTATGTTTGAAGTATAGTGTTTAAATACTATGCCTAAGGATGATTTTGAAAAAAAAAGTCTACAGTTTAAAAAGTTCGGTTGAAATAAGCCAATTCCACAACTTTCTCTAAAATAATAGGAAGCTACATTTTGAAATTGCAGCCGCAATTAATGATTTTGCAGAACTAATATGTACAAAAAATCTGATAGACTGCAGGTAGTCCTTGACTTACAACTTCAGTTGCGATCAGATTCTTAGTCATTGAGCGAAACTGTCAATGGCCACAATCTTGGCTCTCCCAATTGTGGTTGTTGAGCAAAGAATGGAACAACCATAGGAAGCTGTGCCTTACATCGGCTTGGGTGTGCCTGTCACCAGCTGCAGAACAATGCAAAGATAAGGGGACCCAGGTGTGGGTTGGAGAGAAGTGTCCAGGAACAGGCCAAGGCTTTGCACAGGTTGGGTGGACAGCTGAGATTGGGAGAAGAGAGGGGCAGGTACAGGAAGTTTTCGTTTACATTGAGATTTAGTACAGTAGTGCGCCACTTCCTTGGGTGTTAAGTACAATCAGCTCCAATCAGTGGCAAGGAATTATGAAGATAAGTTGCAACAGCATCAGATTGCTTATCTCTGGGTATAATGTAGCAGGTACAGCTCTATCTGCCAAGTTTTTGTTAACTTGAGTAAAATGAAAAAAAAGTCACCTTAGGATGGAGTTCCCCAATCTTTCCAGCTTTGCGGACCAGTGGGGGTGGGAGAGGGGATGATTCTGCACAAGCGGTGATTAAGTATGTGCACAGCTACATTTGCATGAGCGGCAGTTAAGTGCGTGTGCATGCAGTTGCATTTGAGTGAGCGGTGGGCGAACATGCGTGTGCAGCTCCATTTGCATGAATGGGGGCAAGCACACCCGTTTGTGCAAATGGAGCGCTTACACACATGCTCGGATGCTGCCTATGTAAATGGGAACACCTGCGTGTTCGCCCATCGCTTCCATGACCCAGTTCCAAACAGCTCACGGCCCAGTAGTGGGTTGGGGATCCCAGCCTTAGGACTCCGTCTCTGGTTTTATACAGAGCATTAAGCTATTATCTGTTTGCTTTTTTCCTTAGCATATGTATGTATCTACTCATTGCAATTTAGGATTATGTGTAAAGATGTCATTATGCCATCAATCCATGGTTTAAATTACATGTGAATCTAAGTATCAGTCTTAAAGCAGCAGTAGAAATATAGTTTTGACCTGAGGGTAGAATTATCGCCAATGAAATCTCCCAAAGTTCATCTGCAAACAGGCACATCATAATCATGCACATCTAATTTACAGCTACCTTCTTCTCAGTGATCCCTTCAGTTTAAATGAAAATGGGAGAATTTTCATTCCATATTGAGGTTTAATATTCCCCCCCCTCCTCCAATGTCATGAGGGATGAACATCCTTGCCCAGAAAAAGAAAATTTTAACCCCTCTTGACTGCTGATTGGAATTTTTTCTTTATGTGGTGTTGAGAAAGTGAACTTTCTTTAAATGAACTTTTATCTTGTCAACTGCTGAACAGAGGAGCTGTCTTAGCATTATCTAGGAAGCAGGGGCTGAGAAAAGGAGGGAGACGTTGGGAGAAGAATCAAATGGAAAACTCTGCAGTTATATTTTGCCATAATTTTCTCTCATGGAATCTGAATGTTCTTCAGAAGCATTCTTTATCCTGTGGAAAATTTCAACATTCCTTCCAACGATTAAGAACTGAAAGTTTGCTGAATCTCTAGATGAACAGAACTAAGCAAGAAAATAAGGAATTCAACTAGTCTTTTTATTTGGGACAAAAAAACCCAGTGCAATGGAAAAAGCAAGATTTGAATATAAAACACAGCTACCCTGTCCGACCCCCATCTTTCTCTTTCCTTTATACCATCCACTGACAAACTGTCAGGTTTATTTTCACATCTATATCTTGAAAATGTCCAGCTCTATTTTTCTTCTTCTTGCTCCTGGACACTTAGTTCTTCCAGTTTGTGAGTTATTACTTGGGTAACTCTGTGCAATGCCTTGTGATAATAAGGATATTCCTGCTCAATCTGATGGAGAATGGTGTTAAGAGTATGCAGTCTCTCCCCCACCTTATGATGTTCAACACGGGCCATTATCTCAGAGCGATATCGTAGACTGTACTTTCCTTCCTTCACAGCATGCATGTGCTTCACGCGTGTCTGATTGGACACAATATCTGAAAGGTTCTTAGAAAAGCAACATTGAATTTGTTATTAGAGACAAAGGGCTGCAGGCAAGGCAGAAAGGAATGAATCCCCTCTGCTGCATCTTGAGATTCAATCAACTGATGAGCAAAAATCTAGATAGTGTGGGCTTCAGACAAGATTAAACCTTTTTAAAAAAAATAGACAGGGTCCCAGAAAAAAAAATGCATTGTGGGAACTATCAGCAAAACCCCAAAATAAAATTAAACACTAATAATTCCTGCAGATTTGTATGGACATGTAGATTACTATACAGTAGTTGGTTTAATCCCCGTCTGTTCAGACAAATAGCTTGCCTAGGTAGCTCAGAGAACTTGCAGTTGATTAAGCAGCCTATTTTGCAAATTGTTGCAGTAATACGAATTATCAGCATATATTATATTTTGCTAAATGGTAAAGAAATAAAAAGTTAAAAACTGGGCCGGTACCCAAATCTGTTATTGGGAGTCCATGTAAGAATAGGTATATTTTTCCTCATTATGGAGCAACTACCTCAAGTTGAGTATACTAGGTTACCGCCCTATAGATTAATCCTAAAGAGAGTTGGAACATGCACTGCACAAATGATCACTCTTGTTACCTGCCGTTTCTTTGCTTGCAACTGATCAATTTTTTCATCAAATTCTTCTGCTTCAAAATTCATACCAGAAAGTATTCTCTCCTTCTCCATAATAGCTAAGTGGAGGTTGTGCTGAGATTGTTCAAGCTGAATTACGGTTTTGTTGCATTCCTCAGCATTCTACAGGAATATAAGAGAAGAAAAAAAAAATCAACCCTCTTTCCCAGGACCAATTATTTGCCTGACGGTCCTGTGAGACAACTGCCTATTATAAATTCTCAGAGCAACTTCATACATTATACTACCTTTAACAAGTGATGTCCCCCCTCTACCAACCTCCAGTGATGTTCATGATGTAAGAAAATTCATCTACATGCTGAACAGAAACATTTATTTTCCACTTAATATATAACTGGTTAGCAGTTGTGGATCTATATTCCCTTAGTAAGCTCATGGTATACTTCTGAATAATGGTTAAATAATGCCTGTGTTTCAATACAGCTCTGTATTGAAGCTGGGCAGAAATATATAATCAATTAAATGAGGACTGGAAAACCTATCAGTTTTCAACATCATGACAAAAAATCAGTAATTTTTGCTTCCTTGTTTGTGTCTAGGGATTGGGGGTTGGCACACACACACACCGCCGCCATTTTAAGCAATGCCCTACCTCTGTAGATATTTCAAAAACAGGCCCCACCAGCACTGTCTAGAGGAATTTGGCAGAACAAAATACGGCAAGGTATAATAAAGACAGCATAAAGTAAAACTATGGCACAACTAAATCATTTTCTATAGATGAGCCTAGGTGGCGCAGTGGTTAGAGTGTTGAACTGCAGGCCACTGCTGCTGATTCAATCTAGCGGTTCAAATCC
>JANHFL010003019.1:27592-39204 GCA_032468155.1 Oxyrhabdium leporinum
CAAATTTTTCAAAGTTAATGCCCAGCTCAGCCTTTATTCAGCTTAAACTCCAGCTTTCCTTGTTTTAATAGATTTCCATCTTTTCTGGCTTCCTCCATTTTCTCCAATTTGCGTTTAGTTCTTATATTTCCAAATGTATATAAAACGCGGCTAATTCAGAAATTGTGGATCCTGTGTGATTCTTTTGGGGTTTCAAATGAGATAAAATGTTCATTTTCACCCAGTTCCAGACACCGTTCACCTACTTCACCCCTGCACAGTCTTGGGTGTACCGGTTGTTTCTGATTTCATGGTGGCCATTTTGGCTGCCGCTATTTCCTGTCTTCAGATGAGGAGATATGTGGTTCCCCTTGACCTTGCTCCCGATGCCACCAGAAGTGCAACTGGAACCAAATGGTATTGCTTTCGAAGGTCCCTTACTCTCCTAGTAATCTGTTTCAAAACTACCAATTGTTTCCCCTTGTAATGGTTTGTCTCTTGCCTTGTTGAATATCTCATCTCTTATCATTTTTTTTTCACAAAAAATGTTGATTTCTTCTTTCCTTCTTTCCTCTATTTTTAGGCTAACATTGAGTATTTCCACCAATCCTACTAGCAGCTAAAAATAAACCAACCAAAGGCTATCCACCTGTGGTACCCCAACACTTCAATACCCCATGTGTCCAATAAGAATAACCCACGTGTCAAGGGAAAGAAACCAAGTTACAACTTCAGCTCCCTCCAATTCAGATTCAGTCAGTCTTCAATATCTCAGTATCTCAATATCTCAGTATTTCGTCATTTCCATACTAAAATCAAAATCAATTGAATTTATAATCCATAAGACCCACTGTAAACCCAGTCTTGACTTTTTAGTCAGTCCACAGGAAGAGGAAAAAAAGGAAAAAAAGAAAAGAGCAAAAATCAAAAAGTTAAAAAAAAAGAAAGAGGAAATATTATCCTTAAAAATGTCTTTTATATTTTATCAATTAATATTTGTAATCCACAAGGCCCGCTGTGTCCCCAGCCCTTGGTAATCCGATGTTCAAAAGAGCAAAAGGGGGAGAAAGGAGTAGAAAAAAAATCCAGTTAAACTGACAGTTTTCTTCTCACATCTGCCAAATAGGTACTTGTCTTTTCACTTTTTCCATCCACCAGCCAAAAGTATTTATAATCCACCAAAATCCAGAAACAATTATTCCTTGTTGTTGTCTCAGTCTTACTTTCCCCACTGTAAACAAGGTTTAGTCTTTAATCAATTTCCTAGCACCAGATGTAGCAGTTCTCAAAACCAGTTCAATGTATTTCTTCTTGTAAAGACCAGCAGATGGCAGCCTTGCTTTCTTTTCCTTTCCACTATGGGTTAAGAGTCCAGAAGAAGAAAAAAAGTAAAGAAAAAAAGATTTTTTTTAAAAAAATTACTGTAACCAGAGAGAGGTTTAGAAAAAGTAACTCAATAAAAATACATCTTTAATTACGTTTATCTTAAACATAAAAGATTAAAATACTCAGTTCAGTCTTTCTCTTCCAGTTAAAAATATTTATTTCATTGATTCACTTTCATTTTCAGTGGGTGTGTAATCTGCTCAAAACTTTCACTCGCCACTTCCGGAGGGGGGAACAAGTTACAATTCCCTCCCTCCTTCTCTCTGGAGACTCCCTTCTTCACAAAACAAAAACAAAAACATTTTGGTGACTTTGGTTTTAAATTCTGGGTAGAAATTAGATAATCTTTACCCCAGTCCAATACACTGTTTCTTTTCCGCTTTTCTTTGTGCTTGCTTCATTCCAATTGTCAGGGCTCTGGTTCAGCCATTAATGGCCATCTTCCTCTCCACCTGTCAGGAAAGTTTTCCTGGATGCAGCAAAATGGACTGCCATCCACTTGTGATCTCTGGGAGCCCTTCCTTTCTTGTCCCCCGTACGACGTGATGTTTGGCTCTGAAGAGCCTCCAGGCAGGCAGAAATCAGCTGAGCCTCACGAAGCCCCACTCACCACAGCTGTTCCGCTCTGATGTCAAGTGGAAATTTGTAACTTGTAAAATAGAAAAAATATATATATTTGAAGTCCGAGGTGACATGGTTTCTCAAGTGATCAGACATTTCTAGCTCATATTTCTTGCATATAAGTAGGATTTGCCAAAGGTTTAGCAGCAGGAAATAGGAGCATAGCATAGCATCATTGCCTTGGAAGCAAGGTGAATTTGGTGGAATTTATTTCTGATAAATTGCAGATTTTAAATTATTAAATTATTTAGCCCTTTTGATGCCATCATGCATTGAAGAATAACAGGACAGGCTAAGAATTATACCTAATGAAGGAAAAGAAAGACTCATTTTTATTATTACTTTTACTAGAACTAAAGGTCTTACTTTTGGAAATAAAAAAAAAATAGTAGCACAGGAGAGAGATCTTTAAAATTGAAGATCAGGAGTTCCTAAGGTCATATGACACCTGGGAATTCATCTGTACTCCTCTTGTCTGATGCTCCTCTTCCTTCATATTCTTCCTTTCCAAGCATAGTTTGGTATTTTGTTTTTTTAAATTTGTTCGGAAGTGCTTCTAGACAATAGATATCAGTCTATTATATCTATCAAAGGTGTCTATCAAATCTACCTTTGATTCATCACTGATCAGGCACTGGTGATTCTTGCATAATAATTATACATATATGCATGTAGCTGTGCTAACCTACAAATATAAATAATGCAACCAGAAATCCAAAACCAAATCCAAAACCAAATAACAACACCAATGAAGCTTCAAATTTTTCATGACAATTTTTCTGTGTCAATTTTCACTGCCCCCATATCAACTACTAGGAAGGATAGGAAAATGGATTTGTTTTGAATCCAGAGAACACTTTGAACACTTTCTTTTAGAGCAGATGTTTCTGTAATTAAAAGTTTTTGCTTTTACAAAAGCATTCTCATGTTGAACTTACATGTTCACTATCCATTACAGTAATGTGAATGCAACAATGGATGCACATTATGAGATCATACACTTCACTAAAGTTAATTCATACCTTCAAAAATGTTAATTCATACTTTGTGCAGATAGCTTACTGATCAACTGATATACTGAATGGTTATTATGTGAAATAATATTTGGTGTGATCTGGTGGCTTAGAGGTGAAGATGTTCGCATCCCACTCAGAAGGTTGAAAGTTCAATCCTATGCAGCAATAGATGTTTCTCTATCAGGGCGCAGAGAGAAAATATCTGCTGTGAACTCTGTGTAGGCATCAGAAAGGGTATCCAGCCAGTAAACACTTAGCTCCATTCAGTTTCCCCAACTGAATAAAGGGATTACAAGGTCATAAAAAAAGAAAAAAAAGTGAAATAGCAACTATTCTAAGACCAGTTAAACCCAGTCTTAACTTAGGTGCTTATGATGAAAGTGGCTCCGGTCTTGTCATGATAAGAAAATAGCCTATAAATTCATTGAACAGACATTTCATCAATCTCTCTGAATGGTGCTATCTTCAATCAGAAGTGTTGAAAGTTGTTTCCCAAAATCAAAATCAATGTGTGGGCTTCAGTGGAAAAGTTCACATTAGTCATTCATCACAGGATAATTGTCATCTGAATTCTGTGAAGTTCCCATTTCCCAGTTGCAAAGATCAAGGATCAGGAAGGCTGCATGTGGCAAAAGGTAATACCCAAAGGTCACCTTTTCCCATATTTAGTTTCATAGTGAAACAGTCATCCTGGATGATTAAGATCTCTGTATCTAACAAGCTTTCTACAACTGCAAATCAGATGGTGACACTTACCTTACCTATCACAGCTTTGCTCATGATGGCATTTAGGATAAAGGAAGAAAGATCACCTTGCCAACCTTAGTTGGAAAGAGAATTTGTTTAATGCTGTTCAGAAAGATAATCCCACACAAATAACAAAATTAGAAAATATTTGGAAGTCTGCTTTAAGAGGCAGACATCCAGATTCTGCAGCTGATGTCAGAAGGAACTGCTTCTATTTATCCCTGGAAGACTGACTGTTTGAATGAAAGAGTGGGACAACCTGCCTCCTGGAGTTGTGGGTGTTCCATCCTTGAAAGTTTTCAAGAAAAGATTGGACAACCATTTGCCTGAGATGGTATGAGGAGTCCTATCTTGGGCACAGGGTTGAATTAGAAGACTTCCAAGATCCCTTCCAATCCTATGATTTTATGATTCTACAAATCATAAAGCTAGAAGGTTGTTTAATAAACAATGCCTGTCATACAATATGATATATGCATGATATTTCAGCTCCAGGGCCACCCTTAAAGTGAGCTTTTAAAAAAAGAATGGATGAATATTCTATTTACGCAATATCTTTTAAAACAATCAGCTTCTACTTCTTTTCAGCTGTCATTCACTGGAAAGAAACAAAACAAGCTAGAGAAAAGCCAACCTGTTTTTAAAACATAACAACTTCAAGCTTCATACTCTTATTCTCTTATAATTGTTTTCAGAAGGGTAAACAGCTCTTTAATAATAATAAATGGAACCAATTTGAAAACTGGGGAAACAAAAAATATATCTCCTGGTAACAATTCTCCTTTAATTCTGTTTCTTAATTTTCCTACAGTTACATTAAAATATTTATATAATAATTTCTCACTTAAAATGGGAGGAATCATCATTCAATGATAATGTGCATAACACATGCTTAGAAGTTTCTGGACCATCTATTTCAAATAATAGGATGGTGGAATACTCTGCTAATAATCAGCTAATTGCCAGTCAGAGCAGACAGCACTAGACTAGACAGAAAAATAAAATGCCTATTTTTCATGATCTGATAAAGCTCACATGATGATGTTGGTAAAACAGCAACAATAGCTCTGGTGAGCACACCCTTCTGGTTATTACTAAAGCTGGGTACAGTTGGTAATTACTAAAGTAATTACCAAATTACTAAAAAGGCAAGACAAGAAACAATGGATGGAAATTAACCAAGGAGAGAAGCAACCTAAAACTGAGGAGAAATTTCCTAATGGTGAGAGCAATCAACCAATGGAAGAGCTTGCCTTCAGATGCTGTGAGTACTCCATCACAGGAAGCTTTTAAAAAGAGACTGGACAACTATTTGTCTGATATGGTGTAGTGTCTCCTGCTTGAGCAGGGGATTGGACTACAAACCTCTTAGGTCCCATCCAACTCTATTGTTCAATAACAGTTATGTCAGGTTTATAGAGAAATCCCAAACTGTTTATACATTGGTTGATTGAAGTTTTCTGAGCATGGTGAGTACTACTTGGTGATATGATGATACCTTCTCTGATAAAGAGGCATCTACAGAAAATCAGTCAAGCTCAGGGAACACCAAGAACCCAAATGTTCAGCCCTAAGATTCATATGTTCTCTACTGTTTGATGATGATGCTATTCATTCAATCATGGTTAGTTCTCAATGATTCTGTGAACCATCTCTCAACACATTTTTTGATCTTAGACAGTTTTTTTCAGTTGTTTTATGCTCCGAGTGGTGTCAGCTTTGATGGTATCTAGCCACTATATTTTTGGGTGGTCTCATTTCCTTTTACCTCTGACCATTCTGAGAATAGCTGCCTTTCCAAGTGAGTTTGATCGCATGACATGTTCCTTCTACTATTTACACATCTTTTATACATTCTCATGGCACAATTGCATGTCATTAGCAAGGAATCTGAACAAGTAAACTGAATTCAGTGTATAAAGCATGGGGCAAACTTAATTCAGAACTAAACAGATTCCTAATTAGATGTGTACTCAGAATGTTCTCTTGTTGCATACTGAAACTCTAAACAGAAATTAACTCTTGGTGTGATCATCTGATGTACCTTTCTTTATGTCCTCCACAGTCCTGTAAAAGACTTTGAAACACTGTACAAGTGTAAAGCAACATTCATACTGTGCTTTTCTGCATATGATCACAAGAAAAAGAACAAGAGCAGAAGAATATTTACATAATAAAAGTATTCTGGTCCATTATTTCAGATGAATAGAGTTTATAAAGCATGTATGGGTCAAGAGTCAAGCAATCAACACTACTGCTGTGTGTATTCACATTTTCTTTGGGAGGCTGAGGTGTAAATCTTCACTTTATGTATTAAGTGACTAAAGAGAAGGGGGAGAGAAAAGTTGAGATTTTCACTGGCCTACTGTAACTCAGTGAAATGAATCCATACTTAATTTCCATTACAGATGTTAGTACTTAGAATGAACAGCAAACTCACCTGGATAATCATGGTTCTTGAACATTCATTTCCATTTATATACATGTCTATCTGCATATACATATACATATCCTGTGATTGAAAAGTAAGATTTTTTAAATAAAAGCAACAGTTTCTAATAATAATAAAAAAGACACTAAACCTAAACCTGTTACAACTCTAATGGTGATTAAGGTAGATTCAGGTAAAGGACAAACACATCCACCAACCAGAGAAAGCCATTGTTTGAAAAAGTAACTCCTATCAAGCAAAAAAAATTTATTTTAGAATTGATCTAAACTTTTTTTTTAAACAAAGTAGTTTGTTTTCCAAGTTGGTAAACAATAACACGAAGGAATAAAAAGGCTATTGTTCCATCTTAAGGTGCTTAAATTTTAATTATATTTTGTCATAAAAAATCAGTCTCCTAAAAATCCTAAAGGCTTCCATCTAGAAAATGCTGCCTGATTTATTGCTAGGATTTTGCTTCTCTCCAATCATTAATCCTCTCCTGAGAATTGGGGAGGGGGGGGGGTGTCTGTCATTTCCAATGTCAAGATATAGCAGAAGTATTCCATTTCAGAGGGCACAGTTCTGCTTCTTCTCTTGGGCCAAGATGTATCTGCATTGAGAGGCAGTCATCAATGGCCTTCTGTAAGGGCAGGGTGTTTTCATGTGTGCCAAAAATAAAGTAATAAATCAAACACTGAGAGTTAGGTATTTGTTATTTCAAAAACACTTCCTTCTAATAGACTTTACTTTCCAAATACTGTAATATGAGAAGGGATTTCTTTAATCCCTTCCATCATATCTGTCATGAAATTATAGATGGAGAGAGAGAGAGAGAGAGAGAGAGAGAGAGTTTCCAGCAAAGAGGCATATAATTGCACCATCTGCCAACCTTACAGAATGCCAGTACTGTCATAAGTGCCACATACAGCTAAGTCAACCTCTTGCCCTCTTTATTTAGTACACATATATAAAGATAACCTCCTGAACCTGCGAAATGAAGTGTCAGCATTACTGAAATATCCCAGAATATATGATCTCTCTTTGGGGTTCAGGTTGTGCTGGTGTTCAACAGATTGAAACAGATTTAGAGGGCTTTATCAGTTATAAAATTGAGAATCAATGGGATGCTTAGAACTCTTAGGAGCAGGAAATGTCATTGTTCATTTTGCAATCCTCTGTACACTTGCTTAAAAAAGAGAAGGATGGACAAAATGGATATCAAACTACATACAGATGAGGTTCAAGTTCTTAAGGAAGATATATTTTTGATTGCTTGCCCCCACACTCACTTTCTTTTTCTTTTTCTTTTTCTTTTTCTTTCTCTCTCTCTCTCTTTCTCTCCCCCCCCCCCCCTTTAACATCTCTGGGGCAGTTGCAGTGAAATTACTTAGAATGTATTTCTTAAATGAAACTTTCAATGGGAAGCCAAAAGACCTGAAATAGAACAAGAGAATATTTATTCCAAAGACATCATTTTTTTTATTTCCCAGCCTAGGAACACAATGTCTTGAAAAATGAAAACAAACTGCTATTTTGTATATATTGCAAAACGAACACAAATACCACCGAAAAGCCTCTTTTATACTGTGTGTGTATATATATGTGTGTGTGTGTGTTACACATGTATGTCATGGGATTTTATTGTAGGTGCTTGCAATCTCTGCAAATGAGTGTTCCTTTCCCTGATTCACTTCAATATTTTGTTTTATTATCTTATTTTTGTAAGCTTTCTTATGCCTGACATGCAAGTCACAGTTAACCAATAAAACAGCTAAGATTCTGCCATTGTATAGATCTGGTGTTCCAAAGTGGTATTTTCAAGGAAACAAACACGCAATGATAGGATGCTGTTACAGCTTTTAAATCTTAAAATGGGTAACTTCATACATTTAGTTGATGGATGACAAGTTCAAGTACTTCGTTAGACATTAAACTGACATGTTTTAAAATGCTACTGAAGATACTGCATATTCTTAACAATCATTGCCAACAGAAGAAGAAGGATGGAACAAAACACAAAAGGCATATGTGCTGCATGTTAAGCAAATTCCAAACCTCACCTTTTTCTCATCCTGCTCCTGATATGTGATTCATTATAAATAATGATCCAGTGTGAAGAAGGGAATTGCTGCATCAGTAACCTCCAGCAGCCAATAATCATAGTTTATCACATCAATAAATTGGTGCTTGTTAAACATAGGAGTGTCTTAAGTTTAGTTGTGAAACATGTCAAGATGGAGGCCATGATCATGTAACCAAAATCCTGCCCCTTTTTATGGGAGTCACAAAGGTGATCTATGTTAAAAAAAAAAAAAGCAGAGGAGTCTCAAAAGATACAACCACCATCTTTTCTTTAATTGACTCTGAGAAAACCTCTCAATGAACATTCTGCTTCCAAAGCAAACGGATAAGTTTTACATTTCTGTAAAACATATTTTACATTTCTGTAAAACTGCCCCTTGGATCTGCACACATTGTAACTAAATAAATACAGCACCTTTAGCATTTTATTCAAGAAATTTTTGATAGAACCCTTTGGGAGACCGTGCTTAAAAATGTTCTTGGGAAGAGACAGAGATGTTTCAGACAATTTCTGATGTCACATTATTGTTTTGGCAGGAAGGAAAATAATATTAAAATATACAACATGATCCAAGAAGTGTAAACTCTATCCCCTTAGTTTCACCCTGCTAGCAATCCCAAATTTCAAAATGAGGAGAGACGAAAAGTTGTGGAAGAAAATATAGAATTCCTCATAGGGGATAATAGATAGTATTTCCTCCATTTCAGGGGCAACAGTTACTTTTTTTTGATATTATGAGCTTCACTGCCAGTCAAGTCTTCTACATCTGTTTGTAATTTTTATGATCCTATTTTTATCAATCTATTTTCAGACTGCACACCCGTTCACACTAGTTATGGTCAATAGAGATTATTTGTTCTTCTGTATATTACCCCAATGTGTGTTTGGTTTAGAATAATGTATGGGAAAATGTTTTTGCTGGAAATATATTTTCTGAACTTCCCAGTAAAAAAATAAAGCCATTAAAAATCTAGGATTCATATTATTTACTCTGAAAAGTGCCATGATGGACTTTTACAAACAAAAAATCAGTACTTTTCTTAGTTTATCCTATTGTTATTTAGAAAGGCAAAAAATACATGGGATGAATTCATTAATAGCAGATTTATGTAGTCAACACCAAAATTTGTTGTGGAAATATTGCATTACCAAATATTTCATTCCAGACAACTTTATTTCATTCTGAACAACAATATTTCATTACCAACTGTTTCATTCTGAACAACTTTATTAAATTGGCTTTTTTATATATGTTAAGAAAGTAAGAAAGATATCAAACACAGGACTAGTTAGAGTACATTCAAGCATAATGAAGGAATTAAAGGTAATCTCGACTTACGTCCACAATTCAGCCCAAATGTTATGTTGCTAAGCAAGACATTTGTTTTACCCCATTTTACAACCTTCCTTGCCACATTTTTAACTGAACCATTGCAGTTGTTAAGTTAGCAACACAGATGTTAAGTGAACCTGGTTTTTCCGTTGACTTTGCTTGTCTGAAGGTTGCAAAAGTGATCACATGAACCCTGGGACCATCATAAATATGAGTCAGTGGCCAAGTACCTGAATTTCGATCATGTAACCATGGGGATGCTGCAACAGTCTTAAGTGTGAAAAATAATCATGTCACTTTTTTCAGTGTTGCTGTAGTTTTAAACAGACACTAAATGAACTGTTGTAAGTCGAGAACTACCTGTAGTAGAGGTGATTGCTGGTAAGGTCCCAGAAGACTGGAGGATACCAGATATTACCCCTAGTTTCAAAAGGAGGAAGAAGCAGAAGCTGGGAAACTACAGACTAATTGATTTTGTGTCAGTACCAAACACTGTTCTTGAATAGATTATCAAACAGAATGTTTCTAAGCATTTATATAGCCATGCTATAGATGGGATTTAGCATAGTTTGTCATAAAAAAATCACTACCTTGGCTGTATATGTGTTTGTTTACATGCAAACCCAAAACACATGCACATATTTGGGATGGGAGTAAACCTCATAAAACCGACTAGTGCATTTTTTAAATTAAAGATTCAAATTTATCTGCTTTCCATTGGATGGTAATTGTAAATATTTTTTTGGTTATGGCTGGATCTCATCTTCCATACTGACCCAGAATATGTTCAATTGCTTCTTTCAAATAGGTTATTACTAACTTGTTGCCTCTTTGGATTATTTGGAAGATTACATTAAAGATATAGATTATTCTTTTCAACTAGCTTACCTTCAGAAAACTGCCCAACTCTATGAAGTCACTAATCGTACTCTTGAGAATATCTTAATAAGTTAGCATATAGGTATACAGAACCTATGTACAATGAACAAGAGTTTGCTAAAGGAATGGTTATGTAGCTCAATATTATTCCAAAGTGCAATCAGCTTATTAAATCTTCTACGAATATTGTCATAGAGTTAGACAGTTGAAATTCTCAGATTTCCATAGCAGAAAGAGAAGAAGAAAAGGGAGAAGGCATAGAAGTGATAGTAAAAAGGATATGATAAAAATGATACTGAACGTAGATGTCAAACATTTGGGAGATGATTTTTTAAAGGTTTAAATAAAACAAGTTGTTTTTAGCATAATATAGAAATTACCTGTAATTTTAATTAATTAATTTCTATAGCTACCCAACTCAATCAAGAACCACTCGACCATTACAGGAAACTATTCCTATAATATATCAGGAAAATAGAGACACACAAATACACCTATGTAATAGCATATTGTTGCTCCCTAATACAAAACCCAGAACAGATTAAAATGAGTTCTGGTGAGTGATAAATATAATTCAAGTTTCTGAAATATAATGTCAAGCTTCTAACAAAATCAGTGACACACATTTTCACACATAAATCTCATCTTCCTATCAATTACAAAATGGGCATTCTAAACAAGTTTTTGTTTTGAATGAATTTTAAAAGGAAGCTCATTTGTTATTATTTATTTTACAAGGCAGTTTGACCATGAGAGTAGCTTAAGTCCTACCTCCTTAGGAATAAATCCCGTTAGTCAGTTACCCTGAGCGTGTAAACTTCATTTACACATTGCTGAAGGTGCACTTTTGACTGCTCCCATTACTGTATGAATGTATTCAGCAAAAGGTCCATGACCTTTGATTTTATATACTGCTGTTGTGCTGTGTTGTGTTCTGTGTATATAATAGGTGGTAAAGAACACTTGATAAACTGTGCTGAGCTATAATTCTATTCTAATGCTAGTACTGAGTAATGAACCAAGCATAGGACTGAGGATATAATTATACTGTAGAGATGATAGATAGATAGATAGATGGATAGATAGATAGATAGATAGATAGATAGATAGATAGATAGATAGATAGATAGATAGATA